>BGPR01026387.1:1917-21565 GCA_013235015.1 Araneus ventricosus | reverse complement strand
ATATACTTTCAAAAATTCGATTTATTATAATTTTTTTTTATTTTTATTTATTTGAATCTCTATTTCAAGACCTTTCTATCGATTAAAGTCGTTTGCTCGCATTCATCTTAGAAGTGAGTTAAAATAAACTTTAAAAAAATGTAAACAGATTAATGCAACACAAGATTTTTACCTTTAACTTGAATAATCTCAAAGTGGTATTTTTGAAATGGCTTGTACCTTTCACTCAAAATGTACTTTATATATGCTCTCGACATTTTTACCACCTATTCTATATATATAAATGTATATACTGAAGTGAATTCTTTTCTGATATTTCAAAAATATTTCTTAATAGTGTTAATCTCGTGTTAGAAAACGGAATTTTTTGAAAAATTCATAGTGACATTCAGTTAAATTTTTTTAAAAAACCAAGCTATATTTATATAAGAATTTTACCTCAGTATAGAGATAAATATCTACTTAAACTGCATATAAAATTTCAAACATGTTTCTATAATAGATTGTGAGAAAAGGTACATAGAAAATGGACAATTTAACATGGGCGGTATAGGGGATACTGACCCTCATTAAACATTAAATTCAGCTTAAAAAGTCGAGTGTTATCCCCTTATCTTTCCTACATATTACCTTTACCTTTATCACCACAGTGTACCCTCGAATTCGGAGCCACGATGGCTCCCTGACGGTTGGGTGGGTATACGTGGAACATTATTAAAAAAAATTTACAATCTTAGATTTTTTAACAGTTTTGAATTCAAATTAATAAAGAAATTGGAATTGGAAGAAATTGGACAGATTGGATAAACGTTCCAATTCTTTAAGCTGTTTTTTCCTGATATTAAGTTGATTGAAAAAAATTAATCGCAATGTTCTGTGAAGCTAAATAATTTACAAAAACATCCTACTACTTATTTTTCATGAAAATTACCACGCTATCACTGTAAATCAAAAAAATATCCAAGCGGTCCAAATTCAACAATCTCCCCTATATATGAAGAAATGTACCCTTTCAAGCATTTAGAAATAGCCAAATTATTTTGAAAGCTCCTCTCCAGAACTATTACCATAATTCTTCATGGACCATGCAGGACTTAGCTGTGGGATTACCCGATCCACGATCTTGTGCAACGCTCTACGTCTGGACTTATCAGGGCTTACAAATTCTCCTTATCTTGGCTGCGATAGGTTTACCCCATCCTTCACAGTGAGCGCAAGGGACGGATTCTCTTAGGGTTACATCACTCTCGATTAGTTTGCTCCACCTGTTTTCATCCCTCTCGCTTGTCTGATAAATGGAATTTTGAGTTGCTGGCTTTGGGGATTGAACTGTGCTCTTTGAACTGCGCAGCGAACTGCCGTAATAGCTTTTTTACTTTCTCGTTCACGAAATATGGAAAGAGAGTGTTAAATAAAATCTCTTTAGTACGACTTTCAAGGGACTTCTCCAAGACGACGTACTTTCGAATCTTGGTTCAAAATGAGACAAACTAGTCTTTTTTACTTTTCTCGTTCACGAAATATGGAAAGAGTGTAAGATATCTTAGTACGACTTTCAGAGACCTCTCCAAGACGACGTACTTTCGAATTCTTGGTTCAAAATGAGACAAACTAGTCTTTTTTCTCTCGTTCACGAAATATAGATAGAGAAAATACAGTAAAATATCTTTAGTACGACTTTCAAGAGACCTCTCCAAGACGACGTACTTTCGAATCTTGGTTCAAAATGAGACAAACTAGTCCTTTTACTTTCTCGTTCACGAAATGATAGAGAAAATACAGTAAAATATCTTTGTACGACTTTCAAGAGACCTCTCCAAGACGACGTACTTTCGAATCTTGGTTTAGAATGTGATAAACTAAGTACTTTAGCCTCTCAATATAATGTTATTGGCTTGCTTTTGTAAGATTTCATCATCATTTTTATTTATTGTTTGCGTACAATTGTAGACAACAATAATAAATTTTTAAAATTCAACTTTTAAATGATTGAACAGTATTTGATGATAATTACAGCATTTTTATTGCCTTCATATTAACGCTTATTAGCCTATTAATACCTTCTTAATTAACCCTTTTTACCGAGCATAGATTTCAGAATGCGATTTTGCGCATAACGCGTTATATCAACCAGTTAATTCGCAACTCTCATCTTTCCCAAGACAGATTAATGCAAAAAACCCCATCAAAATCTAAAATTATGTAACATTCGAAGGAGGAAATAATAAAGGTTGGAAGGAAAACTAAAAATTTGAATACCGCTACTAAAAATAGAAAGAAGTGCTGATGAAATTTCAAATGAATCAGAACTGGTATATTATGAGGTCCGACTAATCATAAACTTTTCGAAATGGGACGCTCACGTTATCTAACCTAAGCGGCTGCAAGTGTACGATTTTTTTTGCTTGTATTTTTTAAATATGTACTTAAATATATTTGTACAATATTGTATTTGTGAAGAGTAATTTACGAATTTAAAAACAAGAATGTTGTGATTTTGTAATTGATATTTACCAAAGCTTGCTTAGCTTATTCAAACTTGACTCTTGTACCATAAGAGAGATTAATCTAACATAAAGCAGCATGACTAGAATTTGTACATGTTTATAATCTTTAAATGCTGTATTCCAATTATTTGTTTTTTAACCCTTAAAGTCCCAGTGTTGCCTTTAAGCAACATACCTAATTTCGTCTTCTAAAATCTTGAGAATAAGGTTGAAGCTCTAATGCCTGTAGCTGCAATAGGATATACACTGAAATTTTTATTAAATCAATTTACAACATATAGACGGCAGCTATGGGGCGATACAAAAATATGAATAAATTGATGTTTTTCGCTTGTCTTTTTAGATTTGTTTGTACACTTGAGAAAACATATTTTATTCCACAATGTTGAAGGAAATTCCTTATCCTTGTCATTAGTTATTCAAATTCATCTGCGTTTATAGTTCAGCAAAAGGCAGGCCGCGGTGGCCTAGTGGCAAGGTCTCGGCTTTGGGGTCGGAGGGTTCCAGGTTCGAGACCCGATTCCACTGAAGATCCGCCGTGTAGGGGGCCTGTTGCACGTTAAATCATACGTAGTGGTCAAATGTCCTCCCGTTGGTGGGGCGTGGAAGTTTGGAGAGGGGGGTGCCAGCTCAGGTGTCGTCCTCTTCATCTGACCGAGGTTCAAAATTACGAGGTCCGTCCCAAAATAGCCCTCGTGTTGCTTCAAAACGGGACGTTAATATAACTAAACTAAACTAAAGTTCAGCAAAGGATTCCGTGACTACCACTTTTGGACGATTTTACACCGGATAGGGGTGTCAGGAAATGAGTCATATGAGCGCATTTCCGGAGTTCTTTGCTAAATGACGCTCAGTAAAATGCAAACATCACCCTTTCATTCTTCACTTTACCCCTATTTTTGTGAAAATAACTCTGCCCGTCGCATGCACAAAAATAAGTTTCCTAATCCGTCGCTATATAATAATATTATAGAATTTTATTAATAAAATTTTTAAACCATAAAACATACTTAAACAAAATAGGATTTTTTTTTATTTCCCCCATGTTTTATTCCAGAAATGGAAGTCAAAAAACATTTTAGAAATCAATTTTTGAAAAATCGGGCTTTTAAGGGTTGAAATGCATCTTTTAGAATATTCGAATCTAAAAGGACTCGAACCTAACCTAACCAAACCAAACCAAAATAATATAAGTTTAAAACCTTTAAATGTTATATTTTAATGAATTATTTGTGAAATTGCAATTTTTATGATATTATAAAGTTTATAGAGCAACGAACCTTGCTATTTTATTAGTGGTTATTTACCAAATGTGGGCCCAAATAAGATTCTTGGATCGTAAAAGCAGGGCCGCCGAGATACAAGCCGGGCACCGGGGTAAAATATCGACATGCGCCTCCCCCCCTTGCGAATTATGCCTGTGGTAACTACTTTCTTCCGGTTTTCCCTATTATAATTTCGATTAATACCGCTTGTAGTGATCACGAATGTAACGATCAATCGGTTGTACGGATCAGAACAGCTAGGAACGGATCTCCCGTATCTGAACACACAGAAAATCCGTCGGTTCTGATGATCAACAATGATCGGTTAGTAGTGATCCGTTTCGATGAGATTGACACTTCAGAATATGAAGACACTGACGATGAAGGCGAGAAGAGAAACCACCATGAGTCCAAGAAGAAGATCGCGGAATGGAAGATCAGTCCATTACTGTGCTGAATCCTTTGATAAGCGTTATTCATATGAACAATTTATCCAACAAATGCTTGATTAAAAACAGGTGAATCTTGATCACTTTTTAATAGAGCTCAAAAAATTAACCCTTTGCGGTCGATGCCGCCACAATGGCGGCATTCGCAAATCGTCGTATGAGTCAGTTTTCTTTTTGTTTTGTTTCAGACCCATACCGACCAGCCCACCCGTTGGTTGGTGTGGGTCTAAGCAAAACAAAACAAAAAAGGTCGGTGTGGGTCTAAAGCAAAACAAAACCCAGAAAAGGTCGGTGTGGATCTAAAACAAAACAAAAAACAAAACAAAAAAGGTTTTTGTGGGACTAAATCAAAACAAAAAAACTGACTTATACGACGATTTGTGAATGCCGCCACTGTGGCGGCATCGACCGCAAAGGGTTAATGACGATTTTCCCCCCCTTCAATTCTGTATATTCTATCGATTTCCTTCTTCTAATTAAAACTACTGAGTACATATAAACACTATTGTATGGTCTGTTTCTGCTATCTCTGAATTACTCATATAATAGCCCAGATCTCTCGGTAACGCTCTGACGTCAGTAACAATAAAACTCTCGCCATAGCACTGCGAGACGTCGAACAGCATTGTTTCATTGTTAGAGAAGCTAAATTTCAGGAATTTTAAATTTAAAAGAGTCATTGTCGTTCTAATTTCAAATTTAATAGCTCTAAAATAGTGAAATAAAATTTGCTATCGATTGATATAAAATTTATCTCGTTATGATCAATAGTTTTGAGAAATTTTAAATTATATTAATCCTATATTTCAAATTAATTTTCGTTTATTAATAGAAAGTAGTAAATTAAGTCAGTGGTATATCATGCGCGTGATATAGTTTGGACACCACGATGCATCTCATTATTTATTGCAACCGTGATGATATAATTTGATAATATTTTTTGGCAACGTTTGACAAGCAAAGAAGAGCTTTGTTTTGATTAGAATTTCGAAAAAGAATTCCTTTGAAATTTTAACTTATGACTTACGTTTAACAAGCTGAGAATTTCATGGTTATTGAATGATAATAAATTGTTAAACAACGAAAAATAATTCACACGGAATGTTGTCTACCAAGAGGTTTTTTGAATAAAGAAATACATAAATAATATGTAAATAAAAAAATATTCATAAAAATTTTTTTATTTGTTTACAATCAATGTTAAACATTTCTCTCGTTTATATATCTATTTCAACACGTCAAATTGGACGGGAAATCTCTCGAATGAAGAGCCAATTTGCACCCGTCATACCATGACGGCTGATTTTCTAGAACTAATAGATTTGTATTATTTTTAAGGCATTTTCAGGGCCGTCTTGTCAAATTTCAGCGCCCTGGGTTAGAATAATTTGTCGACCCATCAGAACCGTGACTGGGAATTTAAGCGCCTGTCGTCCTTGCCTAATGAATAATATAATGCTTAATACCTAACTAACAAAATAATTGAACGAAAATATCATCTTTTCTATAATAAACGCCATACATCTTTGCAAATCGGCGCCTTTCCAAAATAGGATTTCCCAAGCCAACTTCCTGGTAGTATACATGATTAATCTGGTTCCATTGCATAAAAAGTATTTTTACAATTATCTTCTATATATTTATTAAATTCAAAAATATTCTATATACTCAGTATTTAAATTGATGGAATAAAACATATATAAATACTTTGTATTTTATTTAACATTTTTTATTTATTTAAGTGACACAAAAATATACATTTTAATTTATGGTATAAGATATGCATGTTTATGTAACATTATAAAATCGATAAGCAAATAAAATATTAATACTAAGCGAAAAGACATAAATAATTAAGGATGAAATTAAAATAAGAATGCTTTCGGTCACGTGAGATTTCAGTGAAATTTCGGGTGAATTTTTCTTCACTTTTTGTCGAAATCTCATACACAAAAGTATCCCTGTTGTTATTTTGAATCCTCTCAGATGAGTGACGTCTTGATGAAGTTCATCTGGTGGATTCTTTAAACTTATTCATTGTTCAATCTTAATTTCCAAAAAATTTTATTTTGTCAGGTGTTTTTTTGTATTATAAAATCGATGCTTGTCTAGCCCTCCGAGCTGCGCAAACGTCTTTTTCCGTTTTTCATGTTCACTTCAAAAGCTTTTAGCTCGTATTTATAATTATATATCTTCCTAATCAATCATGAATAAAGTATTCTTAAGATTTCAGAGATATAATTAAATACAAAAAAATTCGAAAAATTTACTCTAAAATCCAAGTTTTCTAACCTGAGAGCTAAGAGTTCAAAATAATTGGGCGCTCAGAGGGTTAAATACAGGCCTTAATCATATTTTTACTTTTAACACATTTAAAATTATAATTGAAATTTTCTGTTTGACTACTGAAATAAAATTGGTATAGTAGATTTAAAGCGCCTTTGGATCATTTGCGCCCTAGGGCTACAGCCCAATTAGCCCACTGAATAAAATAGTCCAGGGCATTTTGGATGCACTGGTCATTCGGTTGTAATGATTACTTTGGCTCTGACTGAGTAGTTCCATTCCCTAAAAATTCCTGTTTTTACTCCTTCTGTTTTGTTTTTCGAATATAGATGGCGCCATGGTACTAGTGTTTCTTTAGGAAAAAATTTTCTGATTCTTTTTTAAAAAGAAAGTTAGTGTGGGATTGTGATAGAGTGTGGAATTTTTTTTCTTTTTTTTTTCTCTATTCTGGGCATGGGGTAAGTTTATTTTTATGATGGCCACTTTTAAAAGCCAGATGGCTAATATTTTTTAATCAATCTTATTAGCGTTTTTATGTCTGTGCTTGGTTTTCCTCTTTCTTTTAAAATAATGCTTTTTGATGTACAGTCTTTTTACCTTTGTCTGTTGGGAAATTTCGGGCCAAGAGAAGCTATATTTGGACTAATGCAAGCTTCTTACAGAAAAATTTCCCAATTATTATTTTGAATCCATTTCGAATAAAGTCTTTAGCCCTTGAAAAAGTGGACTAGAATGGATTCCTTGTTTTTTCCTTCTTTCGATTCCCTCTGAGTTTATCTTTGTTTTTTGGCTTTCTTTGAATGATATTGATTTCCACTAAGTGAGTTTAATATTCAGAACAAATAAATGTAAGAATATAGTTCAACTCATGCTTGCCCCATTTGACATGCATAAAAATAAGATACTCTTGAAAATAAAAAGTATATTTTCCCTTAACCTGTGACGGTGGGCCCCGGAGATTTTGCCCTCCTGTTCTCTCCTCTCGGCGGGCCTGCGCAGAAGGAATTAATTTATCATCAGGAGTGGCGTTAGAGTCTCCCCGATGGGGGGGAGGCAGGTTTTCCCTGATATGGGGGCACTACCTGCTGTATAAGGGGAGGGCGTAATGATGAGCCTATCAAATTTTCGCCAGATCTTTATCTAATAGTAGAATAGCCGGTTGCGTGGATGGGGTACAAAAATTTGACCCGACGTTGGGGAATAGCATCCCCGACAGGGGGACCATGCCCCCCCCGGACACCCCACGGGCGCCACCACTGCTTATCACATAAAGTAAAACTTCGACTAACCGTCACCCTCCGGACCAGGGTTGCGACGTATAACAGAAATCTCTTAATGCATATGTACGTTTCCCCTCCGGCTTTACACCCTCTTGGATAGGCTGGGCCGGGGCGGGTTGTAAATAAATAAAAAAATACATATATATATACAATAACGAGATTTCAGTGCTGGCTTGGGACAAAACTGAAAATAAAATCTTTAACTACATTTTATATTTAATTGTACAAAACGAACATTATAAACTTCAGAATAAGAATCATAATGCACATGAATGACGAATTAGATTTTTTTTAGACAATAACAGAAATTGAGGGTTACTGTACCTTATTCACCTTCGACATTAGATATTTTAAGTTCGAGATGCATAGAAGAGCTGGACTGAGTGGCTATGAGCGCCATCTACCAGATTCAATAGGAACCATTTTATCATAGTTCTCAAAATCACAGGTCGCAAGAAGTTTGCAATTTCTTTCAAATCCTTTATCATAGCACGCGGGTAAAAATGTTAGTTTAAAGGTTTCATCAAAATTTGGTTAATAACTCGTAATATTCATTACTTTCAGTGTAATAAGTGACTTTTAGTATAATCTTCATAACGTTCATTTCTTATTAGTAATTATTAGAACATGTTTCTATTTTTCATTTTGGGAGAAAAGTTTCAGGAAACTGAATGTTTAGAGCGAAAATGACTGATGAAAATTTTCACCATTAGAAAAGCAATTTCAAAAGGAAAATGTGTCAGAACTCGCACTTACAGCATTTTGATCGAACCCTTAGTCGTTATTTTAAAATCGAATTATTCAGACTAATTCTTAAATACACAACATCTCCAAGTATTAAAATTTCAGGAAAGATACTTACTTTTTCAGCGACTATTCTCCTTTCATATAATGAAATATATCACCGTCCGCTTCCACGACTTGATTCTTTAGGTTATTAATTATTCAGTTTTGATGACGGCTGTTGGAGATAAGACACAAGAAATAAGTTTAATAAAAGCATTTTAAAAACACTTTTATTAGTGTGATCAAAAGTAAATTTTTTTTATTTAACTTATTTTCTACTTCTTTGTCTATGATTTGTAATCCATTATTATAAATATCGCTGAATCTTGAAATCAAATTTTTCTGAAATTCACTACCAGATGGCACTAATTGCATGGGATGAAATTAAATTAACTTTATAGATCAACTGATAATTAAATTTTCAAAATGTTAAAATAGTGTATTGTCATCGAGAACCCATCAGTGTACAGAATTTCAAAACTACAGCGCATTCGGGTGTGAGAGAAAAATCGAATGCAAAATCCATCTTTACAAACGTGGAACAAGTTAAATAAAAATGTGTAAAAATATGCGTTATTGTTTAGCTTTCGGCCTTTGTAGAACCAAAGAGAAAGGCGATTACATTAGAGTCTCGCTAATCCAGAGCCCGCTTATCCGAGCATCCAGTTAATCCGAACGGAAAAGGTAGGAAAAGTTGCATGTATTTATGAAAAAAGATCCATCGATTTTTTTAGTTTTATCCATCTAAAACTTGTATTACGTGCATTTTAAGGCAGATTTCATTTAATTCGGACTTTCGATGACACGGACAGGTCCGGTTCCATCTAGTCCGGATTAGCAAGACTCTTCTGTATTTGACGAAAAGAATTTTCAGGTTTTTGTATAACAATCCGGAGAAGGAAATAAGTTCTGTATGAAAATTCAGAAAGAAGTCAAAAAGCCTGTTTCACATTCTGTTCTGTATTCTTTTAGGCATACAGATTTTTTCAGCATACTGGTGTACGTATCATTTAGCCAACCTGGTTGATTAAAAATCATGTATCTTCGTGCCTTATCTGCAAGCACTTTATTTTCACAGAAATGTTACATTTTTTATTCACTTTTTTTTTTTAAATCTTTCTATGAAGATTGTATGCATTGACGTTGTAATTTATCTTCTCTACGATTTCTTTGATCGACTAATTTATTCTATGAAAATTTTACTTTGTTTTAGCTGCAAATTTGCTGAAAACATACTGAAAATTATAGTGAAAGCAAAACCAATTCTACAAAACTGCGTTTCGAAGCCATTCTTGCATTTTATTTTTAGATTTTAAAGATACCATTCACACTAAACTTAAAATGGATGAGAATCCAAATTATTGCTATATGCCGTCTTATTTATGCAAAATATATTCCTTTTTTTTTTTTTTTTTTAGCTTTTCCAGTAGCTGCTTTCGTTGCAAAGCAAATAACAGCAATTGTTCTATACAACTTATTTGTGCTGCCATCTATTATCAACTGAATTTACTGCTGTGTGATAGAATCTCATATTCTGTGTTGATTTTTTTCTTTTATAATTATTAGTTTCTATTTTACGTATTCAAAAATATTTATGTAATTTAGTTTGATGAAAAGAGGAAGTAGCAAGCAATTAGCTTCACTTTTAATTTAAAAAAAATAGAACTACGTTTATGAAAGCGAGTGCTTTCTTTTAAATGTATTGAAAGGATTGGAGTTTTCCCGGATTATAATTTCATAATGATATACTTGTTTATAATAGGAATCTCATGGTGTTTTCAATGTTTCCATAAACTTGCAAACTTTTGATAAATCTTATGAAGTAAGGGTTGTAATAATTGATGGTATACAAATACCACTTTATAATTTTGTAGTATTTGTTATTCATAGATGGCAGCACAAGTTTCGCGTTTCTTTCTCTTCTTCACTTTACAAAACTCGTTTAATAGTGAATTAAACCAAATACGTATAAAGCAAAATTATGAGAGTGCTTAGCAATTTAGTAGCTGGATTAGTATACCGTTTTGAAGTAACATGATGACTTTTGTAGACAGATGTTGTTGATTTCAGGCATTATCAAATGAAGATAACAATGGTTTAAATGCCAACCAACTCTCCAAACCTCCACTCCTACCAGCCACCGCAGGTTTACTCGCATTCACTGGCGGTTTCTCGAACAGATGTCAGAGGCGCCCGCCTCGTGCCTCGAGAAACTAGGGGGCCTCAAAACCTATTCGACGTACATCGTAGTAGTATAGGCAAATTAACAGTGGCGGATTTTGACGATATGAGGCCCCAGGCGCAAAATTATTTTGAGGCCCCCCCTCCCAAGAAAACTTTGTTGATGATAAAAATGTAATGTAAAATAACTTATTTATGCTTTTAAATTTTGGTCTTCGTTATCCAATTTGAATTATTTATTTATATAATTTAATATTTTTAATAATTTATATAATTAATATTTAATAATTTATATATAATATTTTTCTATTATTTTTTGCTTCTTTTATATATACATATGATTTTAAATAGATAAGGAAATCTTTTTTTATTCAAAACTGAGATTTTTTGGCTTGAAATTTAAAATAATTAAGTGACAGTGATATCTTTCGGTCTTTGATTCTATCTAGTGGGTAGGACAGCGCAGTATCCAAATATTCAAATTTTATATTTAACAAGAACCAAGTTTCAAAATTGTTTTTAAGAAATATAGTTTTTGTTTTTCTTCACTTAAATTTAAATTCACTTAACTTATTCATTTATAAAATGGTAAATGAGCTCATAAATCATCAATTTATCTTTATGAAATATAATGAATTTTACCATAAACTGAGAACCATTTTATAGTCATTTAAGTTTGGAGCTGGAATAAGCAGTGTCTACTCTTTTGTCCCAAAGGATAGAATGGTATATTCTAATAACAATACAGGCAAGAAAAAGGGAAACTATATATAGAATTACTCTCCGAAAAATTTTAAAAACAGTATTTTAAGGTAAATTAAGATAATTATTCAAAAAAAAATATTATATAGTTTAAGCTCTACAAAGTAAATCATTATTATTATTATTTATTTATTTATTTTTTACTGTTTCTTTCTTTTAAATTGTTCTGTTCTTTAAAAAAAATGAGAATGGGAATTCTAAAGCGAAGCAATATGTTTTATATATAATATGACTAATCAAAAGTGTACCATGAAAAATTTATTTACTAATTCAATTTATTCACACGTTTTCTGATATAAAAAATATAATTTAATAAACAGTCTTCAATGGTAATAAAACAAATTACAGTGCTAAAGGGTAACAAAAAATGAAATTAAACTTTAGAAGGAGATACAAAAATAAATATTATATCAGATATTATTATTAGTAGCAGCAATGAAATGCTACTTTTGAAATTTGGAGTAAAATTTTATGAACACAGAAACAGTGTGAAAAGACATAAAATTACCAAAAAGTCACTTTTCTTGCTTTTAATTTTAAGAATTTGTCTATAATTTCTTCATAATCGAATTCCTGTACTACTTTATTTTCAATAAATAAAAGCGACAGTTCATTTAAATGCGGTTGGCTCATGCTATTCCCCAAATAGTTCTTGACGCGTTTCAGAACTGAAAACGATCTCTCTCTGCTTGCATTTTAAATTGATAGAGTGAGAAAAAATTTTAAAATTGTTTCCACGTTGGGAAATGCTGATTGTAGACCAACTTTAATCAATTTGTACATATCCATTGGATTTATTACTTTTTCATTTTTTGTGTATTTAATAAAATGTTTCACTTCGTCCTTGAAATAATGTGCTTCGATATCATCAGCATATTTTTTGGTTAAGTTTGTTACGCAAGTTTCAAATGCCTTTTCTTCTAATTTGCCGTCAAAAAAAAAAAGAAAAATGAAAGCCATTTAGAATATTGTTATAGGTAGTGCTTCTTTGCGTAAAGCAGAAAAGCATTCCTGTTGTCTTTTATTTTGAATCCACTCAGGTTGAGTGACGCCTTTAGAAAGTTCATCTGGCGGATTCTTTAATCCGTTACTTTGTTCAATCTTTATTTCTTAATAATTTTTATTTTGTTTCTTGATGATTTATTATATTTATAATAAAAATTAATATAATATAAATTAAAGTATTTATTATAATAATGAATCATAAAATACCGGTTATAATAACAAGCAAACATAACTTAGCTTAAGACAAATTTTATAAATGTGTATACAAATGCTTTAACTTTTTTATAATTTAAAAATCAGTTTTATTTAAAAACATAATTTACGAAATCATTTACTTCCTCAAGATTTAAATGCATTTAGAAATAAAACTATGCATGAAATGATTTGAAATAAATTAAAGAGATACCCAGTGAAATGCAGTAAAATATATTCTGAATTAATAGCCACAGCATACAACAAAGGCATACAAATCTTGTGTAGAAGTTCGGTAATTAAATCAATTTCAATAATTTTATGTTAAAGATATTCGAATTGACATAAGCAGTATATAAGATTCGAGATGCAATGGATTATAAAATATTGAATTTCTTACTTACTACAAAAAATTTGAAAATTCTTATTTTTCTCTTCAAAACTCTTTTATCTTTAAAAATATATATATAATCAATCTTTTGATTTGAACGTCCGAATTAAAATTTCTTAGCGAATTACGAAATGCGCTAAAAAGGGCTTTTAGGTTACAGTATTCATTTTTACCTTTGGTAAGAAAAAGAATTAAGAAGAACTGAAAAAAAAGGCTATTTTCCCTAATTATGAATTAAAATCATCACTTTATAATTGCAACGTCGTGTAATGCTCATGACATATCGTGGCAATCCCGAAACGAGTTTTAGTGATAATAAACATACACTGAATAAAAATTATTTAGTGTTTTAATAAATGACAGCATTTACATTGAAATTTAATACATTTCTGCATTTTGATCGCTGCGAATCAGATACATTTTTTAATGTTTTATGACAGAATTATTTTACTATTCTCATTATTGTAGTTACTTTTCAACCAACGCGGCATACGAGTGGTTAACATCTACAAAAGTATCCGGAATTACGTACAAATTATATTTTTATTCTTTCAATTTTTAAGTTATAAATAGAAATGTAGGTACTCGCCTACTTTTGTGTTGATATTGCTTTCATATTTGATAGTCGAACAAGGATCTTTTGACCTCTTCCATCTCAAGACACTATAAGGTGTCTCTGAGA
Source organism: Araneus ventricosus (assembly GCA_013235015.1). Lineage (NCBI taxonomy): Eukaryota > Metazoa > Arthropoda > Arachnida > Araneae > Araneidae > Araneus > Araneus ventricosus. The sequence goes on along the minus strand of BGPR01026387.1, from coordinate 7,779 downwards.
AAGAAAGAAGATTTTTTTCTTTTTTTATACAAGATGCTTTACGCATACTACTTTCTTCTAACTTAAAACAGAGAAGCACAACTTTTCTCTCCAATTATATTCCATGAAAGAAAGACCAATAAGTCTGAGGCCCCTCAACTAAAACGTTGTAAACATAACTATATAAACGCCCCTCCAAAACGCTTAAAGAAAAGCTTTGAGTGTCGCCTTTTCAATGATGCCAACTGGTTTTTTCAAGGGGCCGAATTTCTTTCCCCCTTCCTCTCTAGTAACAGTCCCAGACAAGAAAACCGTTTCTTTTAAAGATAGGCGAATTCCCTTGTTTGTCAGATTTATGACAATAAAATGAAACTACAAAAAAGCATGTCTTATAGCCATCTCTCAAAAGAACTGCACCCTTTTCACACAAAGGGATGCAATCCCTTCAGTCTTTCCGGTCGCTTCGGATACCAATAAAAAAATCTAAACGAGCCCTTGCGGCTGGACTTTGCACAGAAGAGGTGTCCTGTTCCAACAGTCGGAGGGTTGTTCGAAGGTTTCTAGATCGGTTTCAACGTTTTGGAGAAATGTGGGTGGTCGCATTTCGACGACAATAAATCCCCAAGGCTTATTTCCTTCCAATCCTTCGTTCCAGGGCCAGGTTTCTCTGTCCCTGGCTTCGTTCCACTGTTTTCACTCCTTTATTTTTTTTAAAGAGAAGAGAGAGAATTTTGTCTGTGAATTGAATTAAGGCTTCAATATCGTAAATTCGACACCGGCTTAGCACTGCGATGTATGTTGCATAGATTTTGAGGCCCCCTAGATTCTCGAAGCACGAGGCGGCCGCCTCTAATGCCTGTGCGGAAAACCGCCACTGCAAATTAAGGTTGGAGACTGAAATAATTATTGGAAATTCCGTCTGAAATAGGTTCTTTATGTTCCACTGTATTTCCTCAGAAAAATCCTAAAAATCCTGCTTGGGCAACACCCTTAAATTTTGAGTTAACGTCCGCCATCTTGAATCCCCCCTCAAACTCCATAACTCAGCAAGGGACAATCATAGAGAGGTGCTGTTGGTGCCAAACGTTTTTGTTTTGGAAGAAGAACCCATTTTTTCATTTAAAAAAAATCTAAAATAGAGAGTTGATATAATTCTGTTAACATTAAACAGGTTTGAAAACATACAAAAATAAAATTTTTTTCACAAAAGAATGAAAAATTTGCTCGGAAACTTATAATTTGATGGAATTAATTTAAAATTAAAAATTGACTCGTATAAATAAACATGTAGTGTTCAATATATCTGATAAATTTGTACCTTTCATTAAAGTCGTCTTCGTTTGTCGTAATCTTCTCTGGTTGAGGCGCTGGTACGTTTCACTTGGACGTGTTCCTCAGTTACGCAATTGCCTTCGATATCGCATTCCGATTGAAGCAGGACTCTCCTGCACATTCGCTGCACATAGTGGTGTATTTATTTATTTACTTTTTAACGGCGTCCTTTCATTGGCTCCACACCTTTTATAAGAGGTAAGATTTAAAGCCTTTTTTTTCATACTTAGTTTAAAAGACTGTTTTTAAATTCTTCTTTGTGGATAAATGTTTTTCTTTCCAATATATTCCGGAATGAGTTCAGGCTTTAGAGGAAATTAATATTAAATCCAGACCTTAAAGTCTTTTTCCTCTACAGAAAACCTATTCTAGTTTTGAATCTGCATGGATGAATGACCTCTGAAGAAGTCATCCCCCGGATTCTTACTTCTTTTTTTTGTCGGCTGTTATTTTTGTATTTTTAACTCTTCCACAAATAAAAATTCCCTTTATTAGTATTCATATTTATTTCGTACTTCGCAATTTTTTCCTGGATGGTGAGCACATCAATTAAATTGCTTCTATTAATTTTCGTCTTTTTAGATATTCAATCCTTATTTTTTATCAATACAGACTATAAGGCTTTTTTCGTTGAAAAACTTGTTTTTGTCGCCAAGTGAGGACATGGTATCCACTTGGCAATGTTCATAAAAAATGCGGCGATTTCAGCTTCCCAATTAATTTTATTTTCTAAATTTAAATAAGATTTCCCGTGAATGGTGCTCTATTTGACTTCCTTTTCTTTAACTAGTAGTTCCGTAAATAGCAGAACTTGCGTCAGAAAAAAGAACGTGAGATCTGCTATTTACCGAAATCTTTAAAGATTTATTCAATATTATTAATCACTTTGCAGAAAATATTGTTTCCTGGGACACCAAACATCATAATTCGTCTCTCACGGAGGTCCTTTCAGTGTCTCCATATAATGTAATTAATCGGTTCTTATTAATATTTCCGAGGTCGACTTGCAATTAAAATTTGCAATTACTACGAAAACTAGGATTCGAAATCAGTTCTGGAAAATCGTGTTACATGCAATCGAGTATCATACACATTTGCAGTGAAGATTCGGTCACGAGGGCAATTAGGGGGGGCGATCAGAATATGATGAAGACGGAAAGAGATTTTGACTCATCCTTTTCCACAGGAAGCTGATGACAGGATGAAACTTTCATAAGTGGTTATGTTTGATGTGCGTAATATTTACACGCATTTTCGTAAACATAGCGCAAATATTCGGGAAGATATAAAGGTTTCTTTAAAAAATCCCAAAGTTTCCCAGGTCTTTTGCTTACAGCATTCACAGTTTTTATTCAAATTATACGAAACTTACAGAAAACTCGACCTTCCCATAGCAAAACAGTTGATAGAAGACAGATATTTTCTGCAGTAAACGATGTGTCTATCCATCTTAATAGTTTTTCCAGCAAAACAACTAAGGGAACGTGTCCAGGACTTGTTCCCTTTACTCAGTAAACTCGAATTTTAACCCCTTCCCACAACAAAACAGTTGATCGGAGACAGTTATTTTCTGCAGCAAACGATATGTCTATCCATCTCAATAGTTTTCCAGCAAAACAATTAATTTCGAAATTTTTGGAGTTGTTTCCTTTCTGCAGTTAGCGACTCACATAAGGATGTAATTTATCATGTGTGATTAAAAATTATCTTCCCATGTGTTATGCAATATGCAAACAAACGTTGGAGAGAGGAATCAGTAAAAAAATAGTATGAAAGCTTTCCAAACTATTTTTTTACTGTTGTTTATAACTTTGTAAAATTGATGTTTTCTGGTGATAATTGTGGAAACTTGCCAGAAGAAAACAATTTTTATGCTGTCCTAAAATTTAAAAAATCACATAGTGTAAAGCACCGCTTTTACGTACAATCGTTTCACCGTTAAAATGTATCAGCGTTAAGACGTATAATCGATATTTCAATAAACAACTTTGATTATTATGAATTTATTGCTACCAATGCAAATTCATTTAAAAGTAATAATTGTAAACTTTTTTTAGTACTAACATGTTTTTACATAGGATTGAAAAATAATGCAATTTAAAATCAAACATTTATCATAAAAGCGAGAAAAATCGTCCCATCAATGCCTATTTCGAGTACTAATTATACATTTCTTAGTTTTTGAGGTTTATGTGCATGCAGGTAGGCATTAATTAAAAAAATCTTAATTTTATTTTTTTAAAAAAATCTCGAAATAATAGGAAAAGGGAAATAATGACTGAAGTAGAATATTTGACACTATAAGAAAGGTGGAAAATGCCGTTATAACGGAGCTTTGAGCCGTATAAACGGTGTACTTTATCATCTCAAAGTTTACTAAGGGATCGGGACTGTGATGAAACGACGTATAACTGTAAAGGACGCGACGTATAAATGAGAAGGCCATGAACGGTGGTTTACTGTATTGAGCGTTGTTAGTGTGACTCTCTCTTTTTTTAAAATCTGATTTTCACAATTTTTTAAAATAATTTTAAATCTTTAATAAGATAACTTAAACACAAATAAATTTGTTCAATATTGTGTTGGACATAATAATAACGCACGTGCAAATAAAAACAATAATTGAAAATGTGTGTAATGTTTTTATACAACGTGAATAGCCACGTGCATATTAAAAATAAACCTTGTTAAATATGGCCCTTTTTTCATCGTAGTATAATGAAAGAAATCGAATGTTCATGAATCTCAAAATACGATACAAATTGTTGCAAAGATGAATGTCGCTTTCCTGCTTCGCTAGTCTTATAGTTGGAGAGGTAGTTTTACAGGGGGTAAGTAGGTAGTGACGGGCATCAGCCTTTCCGGAACCCCTGACCTTGGCGACGAACTTGGCGACAAATAGATGATTCCAAAAAATGCGACCCTTTTCTTGATATCTCTATTAGGAAAGGGAATACGCTTGAATATACGAGAAAACTCCATGTGACGTCACGGCCTGTCGGAGACAGTATATAAGGACCGCGTTTGGATCAGAGAGGGAGTGTTGTTCGGCTGGAACACCTTTGAGTTTCGTCTGCAGAGCGAGCTAGAAAGCTAGTGAGCTGGGCGCTATTGAAAGTTCTGTTATTGTCGTTATTAGTGATTTGCTGACTGTTTGGGTTGCTAAATCTCAAAGTGCTGAACTGTTATTGCCTGTGAATTGTTGTCTGTTTGCTTTGTTAACCTGTGAAAGAACTATTGTTTCCTGTACCTGTACTACGTGTTTTCCTGCATATTTGTGAATAAACCTTCATTCTCCATTATCCTGCGTGTTGGACTGTTTACACCATACACACACAGTAAGACTTTTGTAACAAAATGCACAAATTAGATGTAAAGGCTACATTCAAAATTTCATTAATATAAAGAGCAATTCTGTTTATATTTTTGAGCTATTATGTTCACATACACACGGACAGTCAAACATGATTCCCAAAATGTTTTTCTCGTATTCAGGAAGGTCTAAAATAATGAAATTCATCACCATATAGATGACGATTTTTCATATGATTACGGTATTTTCTCTATGTTTACTTCAAAAATATGAAGCAAAATTCTTCGCAATGTTATAATAAAGTTTCAAATTTAATTTAAAACGAAAATTACACTACATATATTTGAACCGACCATTCAAACATTCCAAATACCGTAAAATGTCGTCGCTTAACAAGCAATACAGCCTATCTCAATTTTTTTGAAATTTCAGAAAGGAAGAATTTGCTCAATTTTTCGCAACCAATAACGAACATTTCTGATTCTTTTAAACCATCTAATATAAACATGAGACCGCATATTCCTACTAGATGTGAAAAAATGAATCTTTTCTTCCTCTTTCAAAAAATTGAGACAGGTGGTGTTGCTTGTTAGGATATATGAAGTAAAAATCTTTGCAATGTTATAATAAGATTTGAAATTTAATTTAAAACGAAAATTACATTACAAATATTTGAACTCACCAATTTGACAGGTTAGCATATTTAGAGTTCAGACATTCCCAATACAGTAAAGCAACACCACGTATCTCAAATTTTTGAAATTTCAAAAAGGACGAATATGCTCAACTTTTCACAACCAATGACGAATATTTCTGAATTTTTTTAACATCTGATATAAACATGAGACCGCCTGCTCCTACCATATGTGAAAAAAAATTCAGACATATTCGTTACTAGTTGCGAAAAATTCAGTTTTTTTCCCCCACTTGGAAATTTCAAAAAAATTGAGATAGGTGGTGTTGCTTGTTAAGCGACGATATATAAAGTAAAATTATTTGCAATGCTATAATAAAATTTGCAATTTAATTTAAAACGAAAACTACATTACAAATATTTGAACCCACCAATTTGACAGGTTAGCATATTTAGATTTCAGACATTCCGAATACAGTAAAATGTCGTCGCTTAACAAGCAACACCACGTATCTCAAATTTTTGAAATTTCAAAAAGGACGAATATACTCAATTTTTCACAACCAATGATGAATATTTCTGATTTTTTTAATATCTGATATAA
>BGPR01026386.1:0-21566 GCA_013235015.1 Araneus ventricosus | reverse complement strand
CTACTTGCTATTTTGTTTAAGAAAAGGCACAGAAAGTTCTCACCTTTCTCTCTCTCTCCAGATGGGATCAACTCACCACCATACATGATAGCAACTTGGCCAGTCTGCCACTGGACACAACAACTAATATCCTCCGTAATGTTTAATGAACCACAGAAAACTTATTCTCGAATTCTTTTTTATTTACACAGCAGATCGCACCAATCTAACTCTTGAATTTTGTTTCTTTAAATGGCCATTTTCGCGCGCCCTTCTGCCTGCGCAATTGGCTGGGGCCAATTTCGCCACACCCTTGGTACGACCCTGGCTTTACATCCAAAAACTCTAATATAGGATAAATCTTGTTTACGATTTGTCCAGAGTTCGTAAGGTGTCTTCTTATTTGGTTTTATTGGGAGGCGGTTTTGTAAGTATGTTGCTGTCCCAAAATCTTTGAGGTAGGTTTGCTTTAGACAGGAGACATCTTGTCATCTCAACGAGAGTCCGATTCTTCCGTTCTGAGACTCCATTCTGTTGGGGTGAAAACGGTACAGTCAGCTGGTGAACAATTCCTTGTTCCTTCAGAAAATCTTCGATTTCTTTTCCAATATATTCTCCTCCGTTGTCACTTCTAAGGACTTTAAGCGTCCTTCCAAATTTGTTTCGTGTCATCGCATTGTTCCTTCAATTTAGAAAGAACCTCATCCTTTTTTGAGAGAAGATATATCATGGAGTATCGAGAGTAATCATCTACAAAAATAAGAAAATAGTATTTCCCGCTTATACTTTGTGTCGGCATTGGTCCACAGAGGTCGCTATGTACCAAATCAAGTGGATGTGTAACTCTATATTTTTCTACTTTAGGATAAGGGAATTCTGACAATTTATTTTAAATGCAATGAATGCAGTCACCTATGTGTTGACAATTATCTAGCTGAATACCGTCAGCAAGATTTTCTTTTACAAGTTGCTTGATAAAATTGATATTGTGGTGTCCAAGACGCTTGTGCCATAAATAAAGGCAACTATGATTGCACTGGACAACAACCATTTTGTTGCCCGTATGATTTTAGCTAATTCTTATGTACTTTCCCGATCTGAATTCGAAAAATCAATCAGAATTTGTCTATCACCCTCCAATTTTATGCAACATGAACTCTCACTAAAACCTCTGTCCACTCCTTTCTTGTATTTGAATCAATGTCGTAGCCAGGATATTTTTTTGTTTCCTTTGAAATTTTAACTGATAATGGTGTTTTTATGATCACTGAACCCGAATATAATCTCGAAAAACCTCTATAACACAATGTTTTTCAGCAACACTACTCGTAATTGCTTACAAGTACATAGAAAATGTCATTGAAATATGTCGGATCTTGTGTCAAAAATACTTTCTGAAAAAATTAATTGCCGGCCAAGAAAATAATGTTTGGGTTTGAAATGCTCTTACAATTATAATTTTCATAAAGAAAAGGCTGTATGTCAAAAATTATAACAGGCGTTTTTGGATCGAGAATCCTGCATTGCAAATACGATTCAATGCATTTGTAAGGACAGATGTTTCTGTTTGGCAGCACGTGGAAGCTTTTGCCAAGATGGTAATGTGATATTTTGTAATGATGTTGACTCGTTGTTTAAGGCTCTAGAACTACAACATAACCTTCAAGAATGGCGTTTGTTTTTAGACTCTTCAAAGGTCAGCTTAAAAACAGTTCTGTTACATAATGGTAACAAGCACCCTTCAATTCCTGTAGAATCTAGCCGTTCGTATGAAAGAAACATACGAAATCTTGAAGCATATGTTGTCCAGTATTGAGTACAGCAAGCATTCTTGGCATATATGCGCCGACTTGAAAGTGATTGCCGTCTTAGTTGGATTGCAAGCAGGCTATACCAAGTTTTTTTTTGCTTTCTGTGCCAGTGGGACAGAAAAAAAGCACTGCATCAAGAAGGTGTGGCCCAAGCGACAGTTCCTCATACCGGGTGTGAAGAATAAAGAGAACGAACCACTAGTTGCCTCAGAAAAAATTCTCTTGCCTCCATTACACATCAAATTAGGTTTGATGAAGAATTTTGTTAAAGCGATGGACTGTGGAGGAAGTGGATTTCAGTACTTACGTCTGAAGTTTCCAAAAGTGAGTGAAACAAAAATTAAGGAAGGCATATTTGTTGGGCCTCAATTTAGACAACTAATGAAGGATCCGGTGTTTGAGAGTAAACTGACTAAGAAGGAAGCCGCAGCATGGACATCGTTTAAAGAAAAAACTTCTTCGGAAATCACAAAGCGGAAAACTAAGGCAAATCGTCACTAACTTGCTTAAAGGCCTACAAAACCATGGGATGAAACATGTCGTTGAAAATCCATTTCTTGCACTCTCACTTAGAATTCTACCCTGAAAACCTTGGATCAGTACGCGACGAGCATAGTGAACTGTTCCATCAGTATATCTCGAATATGGGAGCTCGTTACCAAGGGAAATGGAATCACAAAATATTAGCCGACTATTTTTGGACATTGAAAATGTATATTCCTCAAGCCAAGCACAGTAGACAGGCCAAGTACACAAGAAAGTGAAGGTTTGTAACATTTTAATATGCCTGTGTAAATATTGCAAGCTGAATATGATTTCCTAATGTATATAAAAAGAGTCGCTACGTTGCTCAAAAACTATGGGCGATTGAAAAAAAACTGTTAACAGATTCGAAATCAGGGCACAAAAATACATACGCATAACCCTTTCTTCCTCAAGCAACACGAAAAAATTTTTTTTATTGTCCAGTGTTATTACAGTTATATGCAAAATTATGATTTGAATCTTTTTTATCTTCATGAATAATTACTTCATGAAGACTATTGTTACTTGAAATTGCTTCTAAATATACAGTTTTATTTTTCATTACAACACATTTGTTTTTGTTAAAGTTCACGGTGAAACCTATTCCGGTAATTCTTTTTAAATAATTTTCCTATCTGCAACGATTATTTTTATTGGGTCCGCAGTTTCATCTAGAGAGGAGAATAAGCACTCGTCATTAATTAGGTGTTGACTAGCGCCTGAGTCGATGAAAAAAAAAATTTGCTTCACTTCTAGTATCAGCATTTGCAAGAAGTGTGTGTATAGGACCTGAAAGTGAACTTTCTATTATGATGGGTGCTGAGTCAGTTAGAAAAGTAGTTGGGTTTGTTTCATTATATACTGTTGAAGAGAGCGTTGATTTATCATTTTTATTCTGGAGCTCTTCTTTTATTTTTGTTTCGTTAAGGATTTTTTGTTTTTCATGTATCTGCATGCATACTGATGTTCTATCACGATTTTGACCTTGACTTTCGTTTGGTTTTTGCGGTCCGACTTCCTTTTTGAATGGAAATCTTTTTCTAGATCCATAATTTTTGTTTAAGTGATAGCAAAAATCCCTTGAATGACCGGGTTTTTTACAGAACGTGCAGAATTTGTCATTTTTATTTTGATTAAGCCTTTTAAATGAGACGGTCGTTTTGAAAGCTTGCGCCAAATTTCGATCTCTATCTTGTTCCTTACGACGATTGTATTCATGTGTTAATTTGTTTTTAATCAATTGTGGAGTTAGTTCATTTTCCGGCCTAGCTTCTAGAGCCGGTTATCAAACTTTCGTAGGACTTAGGAACCGGAACTAACAGAAGTGCAGCGATATGGTCGTATTTAATTTCTTCACCTACGGCTTTAAGTTTGTCAATTAATTCAAGCATTTGAGCGATGTGTTCGTTCATATTACCGTCTTCTGACATCTTTGTTGCGTATAATTTTCCTAGCAATAATAGTTTGCTAGATAAGTTACTTCTTTCATGAATAGCTTTAAGCTTATTCCATGTCGCTTTCGCTGTTGTTTCATATTTAATATGAATAATTTGTGAATCTTCAATACAGATATTTATAATTGCTCTAACCTGTCTATCTTTCTTTATATATTTCTCATCTGGTTGAGAAGGCGTGTCGTCTTCAATAAGATGAAATAGATTCTCTTTAATTAGAATCATTTTCATTTTGAATTTCCATACGGAATAGTTGTTAGCATTAAGCTTAACAATTTGAGGATTGTCGTCTTTGAGAGATAGAGTTGTTTTGAAATTATAGTTTTCTAACTTAAAGAATCTTATAACGTTAAATATAACTTTGCGATTAAATTCTAATTCAGTTTAATTCAGTCTCATAATCTGTTATACATGCACTCAAATTGATCAAAGGTAGCGTAAAAGGAATTGCTTACGTTTTGTTGACGCATTTAGAACATGATGCATCAGTTGCGCAGTGCTATATAGAATAGTTCATAAGATAAACCAAGGCACAAATGGATCGCTAGAATGCTTCTGTTGAATATATGAATTTATTATATTTAAGTTTAAAGTGAAAAAGAAATAGTGAGATAGATTAGACATGACGAGCACACATTATGTTAGCACCGATTACATCAGGATCTTAATAGGAAGTGAGTAAAATAAAAGAAGTTCGAGTTCAAAATGCAACAATTATACATCGCCATCTATCGGTCTATGAAGAGAGTAGTTCAGTTTCTTTTCTAAAAATGCCATATATCCAACATAATTTATGTATCTTTCCTCTGGATTCAGCTTTCTTAGAACATCAATAACTTTAATTTCAATTTTAATGTTCCATAAACCACAGGGTCGTTGTAAATAAGAAATTAAGTATGTCTGTTGCCTATTACCAATCTATATTAGCAATATTTTCTTTCTGACTATTGATAACTTCTAAAAATCGAAATGGTTTTATTAAGAAAATTTCTCAATGCACTGTATCGTTAATATTACTTTGGATATTCAACTAAAATACTCAATAATTCAACTACTTTGGGAAGATATTTCAAAATAACCTTGCTTATTGAGGATTTTCCTCTAAATAGTCATTTAAGCTTTACTAACTGGAAAATAGTTACTCCAAGATCAGGGCAATTTTATTCTAATTTTTTTCCATAAGGGCTACGAAAAAGATCTTTCCAGAAGTGAAACAATCAGAACTAATCATATTTTTATTTTTATTTCAAAACATGCACTTAAGCATAAAAAAAACTATTATATTTGCGAATCTATTTCCACTCAAGTTGAACTTGTTTGTGAAAACAAACAGAGTTAATACAGTAAAAATGCGGTTTATTGGAAAAGTGTTAGCGTGAGAAATTTTCGTATCATCATTCGTCATGAACCTGTTTATATATTAGATACATAAATCAGCAGCTAATAGAATCTGAGTAACTTATTGAGAAAATGCTGCGGTGGTTGGCCATTACTGAAACAAATGAAATGGCTCACAGAAACCCTTTGTCAGTTCCCACTATAAATATTTCATATTTTCAGACAAAGGATGCAAACATTACCTTGTCTAAGAGATATACTCTAGAAAGGTGATATTAATTCTTCATTTCGAGATATATTTCATTTGTTATTATTCAGAATTAATAACTGATGAAGGAATTCTTGAGAGTTAAAGACTCTTATTGAAAATCTTTTATATAATCTCTCAAAAATTAGTTTAAATGAATGAATTATTTCATTCGATTATCCAAATTTTAACTCTTATATTAGTTATCTTCTTATTAGTGGATGAAAACTCCCAACAACTTATATTTTTATGTCATATTTTAATTCTACTAAAGTGTTTATAGCGCAGACTTTTAGATAGGCTAAAAGTTAAGGACATTGTTTGTCAGTTTTAACTTTAAGCTGATAGAAAATGGTTTAAAACTATTTGTCCCCAGTTCTTTAATTTTTAATTTCTTTAAACACGTGTTTTCTCAATATAATTCTTTTAGAATTAAGAATATAATCTATACAAGTCTTTTAGAATTTAATAAGCACTTTTGAATATTACTGTATGTTTCAGACATTATTATCTATGTCTGGTACCAGAAAATCCTGACCAAACAACCACCTTCAAAAAATAAATAATAATTTTATTTTCCATAAATTTTATGCCTAATAAATAATATTGACTTTAATTTTTTCGATTCAAATGTATAAAGTATTTAAGTTCCGACAGCCGAAAGAGTTTTTAAACTTTATTTAGAAGAAATTATGTAGCTTTGATGTGAAACTAAAATTTATAAATATTTATTGATATTCTGGGGACATACGACTGTTAAACCTCGAAAATTTTCGATTTTATGAAAAAATATGTATTATTCCCCTGTCTTTTTTGAACAATTTAAAACAATCGGCGTTTAAAAATTCCCATAATTATAAAAGTTATGAAGGAAAATGTATCAGCTGCTCAACGTAAACATTGAATATGGCCATATCTTTAAAACGCTATATTTCATAATGCGTTTTTTTGATACTGCACTCACGATATCTCAAGAACTATTGAATATTTTTACATAAAACTATTACTGAATATGTAATGCGCTATGTTCCACAAATTAAACCACATTTTTGTACATATTTTCTCCAAAGAAGTTTTTTAGAGGGTTAGAAAAGTTAAAATTTTAACTATTTTTATTTTAAATTGGTATATAAAATAGAATTAAATTTAAATGTTAATAAATTTAGGTTCAGTTTCTTAAACTGGCTGTTTGGATTACTTAGATACCCAAAATATTGTGTTTAGACCAGTATTTTATCCGTAATCATGTGCGCAAGGTGACTATCTCATTTTTTCCTCCAAAAATTATACCCAGATTTATTACTCTCTAAAATAATTACATACCAATATAAAGGTTTGAAAATGTCTGCACTATAAGAGAAAGAACATGTATTTTTCTAGAAAAAAGGTGAGTTTGTGAATTGCATTGTTTTAGAGATATAATGTATTGAATTGGCAGTTGCCCCCCCCCCCTTTTCGAGGTTTAAGAATCGTATTTCCCTTTCAGACATCAATAACCTTGTCCAACATCTATGGACTTAACTTTCATCTAATTTTATGAAGTATTAGTGTCGTAACGCAAATATGTTTTTGTTAAGGTGAATTCATATTTTCATAATCAATAATGAAACGAAGATTCTTAGGACTTTCTTTCTAAAAATTACTTATTTAAGTTATTCTTACAGGACTAATAAGCGAGATCAGGAATTTTTGTTAGAACGCATTCTTGCATCAATACCAAATCTCACCAATGGGATTTAGTTCCAGTTTCAGAAGCTCTCCATCATTGGAAAGCAGTTTAAAATCTCAATATAGTGATCTCGATATGTCCACCATTCTCAGTTATGATACAGCAAAACTGAATTATAAATACAATTGAAATAATAATCCTAGCACGATTTCCTGAAACGTCTTTAATGAAATGGGTTGTAACATCGTTCAACAAATCATTCGCAAGTGAAAAAAATGTTAATTACTTTCCTAGACGCAGTCACCGTCGAAGACGGGCAATGGGGATGAAATAACCGGATGGGGTTGGTAACGCACACTAGGAGAAATTGCGACGGAATTCTGGGATTGTTCAAGAATATTCTGAACTATAACTGGTACCTGGTTATTGATGTCAGAGATCTTTCTGAGAGTCAGAGTAGACAGGTTGTTCTATCAACGCTGAAGTCCGAACAAGAGGATTGGAGGGAAAATGGCTTCCACTAAATAGCGAATGCCGAATGTGCCGAGTTCACCTGTTTTTTTTGTATACAATTTTTTTATAATAGTCCAGATGCATGATTATTGATTTAATATTAATCAAATTCATGTTATATTGAATTAAATACTTTAATTTAAAGTTTATTTGAGACTATCTGTGAATAGCTGAAACTCATATTTAGTTCGCCACAGACTGCAGATCCATAACTGATTATATGTTTCAGTTCCGCCTATGTCATGGGATCTTATCGATGTATATCATCCTTCATGTGGTCTCGCAGGAAAAAATCTCAAGAATTCAGATCCCGAGAATACTGTGACCAATCTACTCTCTTCTTGTTGGCCAGTGGGTAGTCCAATGCAAAAAGGCGACTATCAAAATATCACAGAAATTGAATAATCTTGACTACAACTAAATATTATTTCATTGAATAAAATTTTGCTTCATAATTATTGTTTAGCAACGGATTCGGAAACCCTCCGCGCTTATGCGCATGCGCCGGGCGGAGTTATTTTCATCAAAATGGGAGGAAGTGAAGAATGGAAGGGTGATGTTTCCATTTCTAACAAAGAACTCCGGAAATGCGCTCATATGGCTCATTTCCTAACACCTCTTTCCGGTGTAAAATCGTCCAAAAGTGATAGTCTCGGAATCCGTTTCTGAACAGTACATAATTTAAAAATAATCGCTTTGTAAGTTCTATGAAAATTAACTTAATCGTGGGATATGCCATTTTATTGCGTCGCAATTAAATTTTGAATTTCATTTCATGTATCCAATGAACAGGAGAAATCCCAGATTTCGTTATTATTAACTTACAATGTATACACAGAATAAATTTTTTATTTTTTATTTCAGTACAATTCTTGAAAAAATGTCCTGCAATCTGAAATAAAAGAAAAAATAAAATTCCTAATTGTGATTCACGATTTTACATCGATGGGATATTTTTTTATCTGTGAGGAGAATCAGACTTCTTTTAATCGTCATTTTTAATTTCTCATCGTACCGACTTTTTTAATGGAAAACCATTTATGATGCTGTTGAATATTAGTTTTTTATTTATTGATGAAATTTCATATTAAATGCAAACCAAATTTTCAATTATTATTTTAAAATTTTTTCCAATGTATATTTACCTGTTTCATTTTTATCATCATTAACCTTAAGAATAGATTTTACTTTTTTTTTCTTTCTAATTAATTCAAAATTAACAAGTGTCTTTATTGTTTTGTGTTGTACCTCTTTCTATTTTTGATAAATTACTTTGTAGTTGCCGTTTCCATCTTTTTTACTGTACTTTCTTGGTTTTTGAGAACTGTATTTCATATCGAAATATAAACTGCAATTTCTTAAAAGCTTTTTAAAATTGCGCTATTATTTCACATTTCTTCTCTATAGAATTTTCTTGTCTTCTAAAAAACTTTCAGCGTTCCTCAAATTTTTATGCAAAACGTTTCATATTTTTTGTAATCCATTTATTTAATTTGACTTTTTAATCAAATAAACAGATAAGCTATTCAAAATAGCACTATTTTTAATATTTTGATTACTTTCATTTAAATGATAAAATTTAAACTGTAAATAAAAATTTAAACTATGAAGACTACATTTAAAAATTGAAATAGATGTGTCTTGAAGCAATACATGGTAGGAATAAATTATTGGACCCATTTCAAAAATTAATAAACTAATCATGCTACAACTACGGTTTTTTAAAAATGAGAGCTCATTTAAAGAAAAATTTCACATAGGTAACGCGCCGTTACGGTGGTCTAGGTGGCCGTAAATTATTGGACATCTCTCATTTTTAGAGCCATTATCTGCGAAGCTATTAAAGCCAGAAGAAAATTAAAAGTATGTATTCGTAGAGAAATTTACTCTCTTTGAGTTGGTAGATCATTGCAATTCGAAAACTGAACAGTTTTCGAGATATTCAAGAAAAACTAAAAAAGGAACCAGAAAACACGCATTGGATTCTGCTGGTTGGTAGAAATTGCCTATGGAAATCTCTCGCATGTTTAGAATGCCGTAATGTTACACCACCTCTCTGAAAAAAAACTTTTTTGCTCTCTCACTTAAAAAGACACAGTTTTTGACATTGTTAGTTCTTGTTATTAATTTTTGAAATGGGTTCAAAAATTTATGACCACCATATATATTTGGTGCTGATATATTTTCTTCCTTGGATTAATTTATTGGCACTTCTGGTACATTTTTCGTAAGGTATTATTGCGAAATTTGGTCAATTTTGCTAATTCTTTATTAAATGTTATCTATATTTTAATCATTGTTTATTCGTTAATTATTTGCAAACTGTTTATTTCTTCTGTAAACAGAGACCAGAAGTTATAATCATTTCACTCCATTAATGGAGAATATTAATCCGTCGACAGGAATTGGATAGCAAGTTTTCAGATGTTTTACAATTGGATAAACCGTCTTGAAATATTGGTAGCTTCAACTTATCATGAGCTTCTGAAAAATAACAAATTTCTGAAACTAAATTTCACAAGTTACGATTTTTTTATATGCTCCCATAAGTTAAAATGTTACAGTATTATATAAATCAAAAACGGCAAATAAAAAATTGATTCTAAATACTCTCGATCAAAAATAATTTTTCTCTAATTTATGTAGCTTTTATACGTTATTGTAGCCTTTTTTGTGTTAACATACGTTCCAAAATTTTCAAGAGACTCCATTCCACCACTATTTCTATCCACAAATTCTTTATTAGTTGATATCATCCGAAAATAGCTTTGAAACTTATTTATACTTAAAAAAGCAGTTGCGTTGTAAGTTATACCAATTTCAGTTAACTATGGAAGAAATAAGTAGGCAAAAAGCAAACAACATGTCGAGAATTCGAGGAATTTTTAATTCTAGACTAATTTGACTTTTTTCTAATTCATGTAGCTTTTATACGTTATTCTGAAGCCTTTTTTTGTATTGATACACGTTCCAAAATTTTCAAAGGACTCCATTCCCCACAATTTCTATCTATGAATTTTTTATTAGTAGATAACATTCAAATGGCTTTGAACCTTATTTATACTCTTAAGTAAAAATGCAGTCCTGTTGTAAATTATACCAATTTCAACTAACTACAGAAGAAATAAGAAGACAAAAAGCAAACAGCATGTCGAGAATTCAAAGAATTTTCAATTCTAGACAAATTTTACTTTTCTGAAGTAAAATTTCGATGTTATTAGAAATTTGTCCTTATTAATATATGACATAAAATGTCTAAAGATATTAGTCACTACTATCTGCAAAATCTTTATTTACAGACATATCCGTATATAATTCTTAACTTTATTTGTACACACTTAAGCAAAACTGCGAAGTGGTTTAATAATTGGATCAACTCCAGCTAACTACATTATAGATAGAGAGACAAACAGCAAAGAACAAACAGTGAATTCGGAGACCCGGAAAGCTGTCGGATACAACCGATAGCAGAACCAGTCCAGACACTCTGACAAAAGAATAAATTTGCTCTAAAGACTGAAGGAATCAATCCATCTGAGACACTAAGGTGCCAGCAGTCTCTACAAATGTCGTGGAATCAGACAGAGATATACAGAATTTAGTTAAATACGAAGACTTTAATGAAATTTCATGTATTACTAATTGACGTATTATGATGCATGTAATTAGTTTTTATAGATGATAAAGAAGATAGACTGTTGCAATAAATTGTATTGTTTATTTATTAATTTGTATTTGTATTTATTAATTGTATTGTTTATTTTTTAATATAGGATTTAGGAAAATATCATTTATTTGAATCCGGATATTAAGTTCAGTTTAGTTTAGTTATATTAATGTCCCGTTCTGAAGTAACACGATGTTCCATATGGGACGGACCTCATAATTTTGAACCAGGTCAGATGACGAGAGCGACACCTATGCTGGCACCCTCATCTCCAAACTTCCACGTCAAAACAGCGGTTTAAACTCAATTCATTTAGAATATGTAATATTTTCTTGAAATGATACCATTATTGCGCTAAACAAAAAAAAACCTATGCCCCCCCCTGTCGAAGACAAATTTTCACTTGAATTTGTAATCAGAAACGTTTGTGGATCAAATACGGAAGTCTATTTTAGCACAAAAACCTGGTAAACCGAATTTGTCATAATCATGAAGATGTTGTGTATGTTTAGTTGATTGGCTATGGGTTGTATTGAGGCTCCTTAGAGCACCGCCTGGTGGTAAATTCGTGAGTTAAATAATTTATATCGGAAACTGAAAAGTTGCGATGAGACATTCAATAATAAAGTTTTTTATTCTATATTACAGCTCTATTAAAATTTGTTCAACCTGCGTAAAAAGTATGCCAGTAAATTTTGATTTGAAAAACTTACATGAACCAAGAAGAATTAAGAATCTTTATCTTTCCAGGTGGATTTTTCAGCTTCAAACTATCCATTGTTTTCTCTTAACATAAACACATATTACGTATTCTATAAAATTGGGAACCTTATATCTTATTTAACTATAAACTTCACACATCTTTCCGAATTTAGATCATGATACACCTCAACATTTTTACAAATTATCTAATAACAACCCTTCCGATAAACAATCCGATCCCAGAAAAAGTCAGAGTTGTTTTTTTAATGCCGCTAAAAGTTAGTAATAACTCCAAATGAATGAATTTCTCTAACTTATCATTCCGCAATATTTAGTTCGTCATTCAGTTCCTCTTTATCATGCCAGATTAACTCTCAGGGAACAAATTTGCATATGATACATGCAACTCTTCGCCATTTTAGCGATTGCGATATATTGAATTAAGTTTCATTTTTAGTTGGCATCGGAAAGGGCTTTCGCTAATAACTCTAAGCTATTAAATGTCTCAAATCTACTAATGGCATGCTGTTTTTTTATTCGTTTGTTTACTGAAAACAGTAGATTATAATTTTTGTTCATTCATTTTTCGATTTTTGGTATTTGGAGGTAGTTATGCATTCTTTCAAGTAAATTAGTTAAGAATTTGACATTTGCCGGATGAGAATTTTCGTTGTAATTTCTAATATGAAATTCATTTGACTTATCGTTTATGACAGTGGTTTCCAATATGTGCGCCGCGACGGCCTGGGAACTCCCTGGGAGTTAGTTATAAAATTAAATAGCTCCCTGGGAATTTAATTATAAATGATATAATGTCTCGTGGCGCCAATGATGGCACCAAGATACATTATATCATTTTCGTTATTTTTTCACATTATTAATGCAGTCCCTACGTCTGCCGTAGCTGCTGCATTAATACGAAAATTGTTTGTGCGAACTTCGTTAGATATTGACATGTTGCGTTTTATATAAATGGACATTTTTGTCTGCGATAACAGTCTGCTACTCTAGTACAGTGGTGAGCAAACTGTGGGTCACGACCCCTGTGGGGTTCGAGAGAAACGCTTTGTGGTCCGCTAAATTTAAAGAAATTTACTTGACAACAAAAAATATAAGGTTTATTTTCAAGGGGTCGCGAAAAAATTTTAACCTAGTGAGGGGCTCGAAAATGAAAACGGTTTGCGCACCACTGCTCTAGCAGAAGCGTGTCCAGTTTTCAAATTCCTAATTATTTTCAATGCACAAAAATTTTACCGCCAAATGTCGGGATTAGAGAACCAAATATTCGTTGCTTGCTGTGGCATGTAACAGGCTGTAAATTTACTATCATGCAAGCAATTAAGTTAGATAAAAATAGGCTGCTGCTGAGAACCATTGCTGCTCAGACTTACACACAGAGATAGTCCAAGATTTTCCATACACAATTTACATACAAAATTTAGCAACTTTTCCGTGAATTGAGATAACATTTTGATATTAATGATCCTGATACTTCAGCAATTTGCAATAGGGAAATAACATCAGTATATAAAATGGTTTGAATCTGTGAAACACTAAGGGGGAAGTTTTTGTTCAAATAAAAATGTAATTAAATTTTGAATAGCATGGATCTTAAAACTAGTTAGAAAAAGATTTTTTCATTCTTTTACATTTTAACATTTTTAACAAATTTATTTTTCCTTAGAAAGTTTCGATATTCATTGAATTGGCTTGAATTTTTACTCAGCCATATAAAAATACTCGCCATTTTATTTTTGCTTACTCTACTGAAGTCCATGTAAGCTTTTTTATGAGGGCCATTAAACTTCCATTAATCATCGATGGTTTCATAGAAATTGCAAATTAATTCTACTTTTACATGTATAATTACGTAATTTTTGAAAAGAAATATTTCTGCTGAAAAATAAGTGTTTAGTCTATTTATTTTATAACTTTGTGAATTATGTTCATTGGTTTTGCTTAAGTTAGCTCAATTAGTTTAATAAAAATTCAGTTACCACTAACAAATTAACTCATGCTGATTTTACACTAAAGATTATTTAGATTGCATGCAAAGACTTGGATATTTCATATTTTATAGCTTGGGATTTAGAAGTGATAATATTTAATTAGAAAATATAATAAACATTTTCCTAATCAATACTTTATTTTTTTATTTAACTATATTCTTCCAAACTAAACTAGAAAAATATTTCATGATAAGCTTTTGGAACTTATTTTATAAGTGGAATTCTATATTTATTGAAATGTTTGTATTCATAGTGGGCATTATTCTTATTAGAAATATTGAGATATAGCACGATTCTAAAATGAAGTCATCAGTGTCAAAAATGCATATATATATAATTCATTCCTTTACATTGCGATTTTCCACAAGAATATTTACTTTGCTACAGTTAAAATTGCTAAGCTGTTCCTCATTCTCCCTTCCTATTTCCTCTTCTGAAACTTATTTTTTTGCAAAGCACTTAATCTTGAGATTCGTTTCTTCTATTATTAATAAAAGTTGCGAAACTGTGTTATTCATAATTGCTTTAATGATTCTGAAAATGGTCAGATAATATTCAGTGGTAACTTAAGCTATTCATTCTCAGTTCTTTTATACTTAAATTATCAAGCCACTTGGGGTTCTAGTTATACATCTTTATTTTATTTTAAATAGGTGCTGAAGAAACCAGCACAAACGTGTTTTATACATATGATAGCAAATGTTGATATAATGGACGTGTCAAATAACATAATATTTAATTTGCCGTATCAGGTATTGACGATTTTAGATATGCATCTGTATTTGATTTTAGGCAGGTGCTGAAGAAATTGGTGCTGAGGCATTTTCTACCTCTCCCAGCAAATTCTGTGTTTTCTTATAAAGTCCTTTTTTCGGCGCAAGAGCCAGAATGTTGATTATACTGAGTCATACGAAATGTCAAATTTGTATTAAAGTGTAAAATTAATTAGGTGGGACGACTGATGTAGAAAAGTTTTCAGTAAATACTGATCATAAATGGCAACAAGACTAGGATCAGTCGACACCGGGAGATCTACCTTTCATATACTCCCTGAAGTCTCTCTAACCCAAGCCTCATGGTCAAGAGAATCCATCCTTTTTTCTACGGGCCATGGCCCTTTTCCCAGTTATCTCTACAAATTGCGGCTTCATCATTCAGATATCTGTGCATGCGGGGGAAAGGGAGATCTTCTCCACTAGTCAACTTCTTGTCCTCTTACGTCATCTTTTCATTTTACCAAACCAAGTGCAGAATACACTCAATTTTGGTGGAAAAACTTACTTCTAAATAAATTATGGAGAATAAATGTAACTAAACTTATATCTTTCCTCACTGATAGTGAGGATATCATCAAACAGCAACCGGATGCAACCAGTTCATCCGACTCCAATTCCAGATTTTTCTCCTTTACCAAGACCTCAGACTGATGAACCCCTACCCTCTAGAAGTTCAATACCAAGGACCCTAATCAGTCCTCCTACAAGGTTTTAAAGACATTGAACTGTAGGTGCCTGTCTTAAATTTTTTTCTGATTCACGAGTTCTTTTCACCTGTAAATAGCTCATTTTTATTGTGTTTATAGTTCTCACATGTATTTCGTCAGTTTAAACACTGTATATTTTTTTGTTCAATACAGTTTCGACGTACACTCATCCAAACTGAAAACCTGAGATTTTTATATCTGGAGTCAGGGGTGTGTCGCAGTGTAAAGTAAAACAAAAACTGATCATTGTTTAAATGAAAGAATAAAATCCTATGGATTTTATGAACGAGAAAAGATGAACATGTGAGTTTTTCCCAGTAATGTACACGATGAAATTGACGTAGTGTTGAAAAATGTAAACATTGTGCACTGAATTTTGAACATGTTGACAGAATTTGTGAACATTCATAAGACAGTTGCTTTTCTCATAATGGATGCATCATATGAAATTTAATTTGTCTAACATTAGGGATTCTTTATTTGTATCTTCACTGTATTTTAGACAGTTTGTGAAGAAACTAATGTGTAAATTTGCTTTACCTTTTCACACAATGGAAGTATCATATTTAGCGCTTAATTTGTCTTATGACTGAGGTTCTAGTTATGCATCTTCATTCAACTTACGACAGGTGATGAAGAAACTGGCGTGAGCAGTGGCGAATCCAGGATTCGGTTCTGGGAGGGGAGGGGGGCTGAGGTCATAAAAATTTTGTATCGTACACGCTAAATTCAATTGAGCGATTTTTGGACTCCAAAAGGGAGCGAATGAAAAAATTCTCTTTTTCGATCCTTTAGTACGAAAAATCGCTCCTTAAAACACTATTATCGCCGCAAACCAGTTCCCACTTCCTGTCCGTTCAGATCACGGTATCGGAATTCTCCTTTCTAGTTCGATCCTTTAAAGAGTGTTTTCTAGTTACTGTTTCACTCACGAGGGGGTGTCTGAGAAATCATTGGTTAATATCATCACGTGACCTTTCCTTATCTCTGTTTCTACTAGACCCGAGAAGATAAGCGGACATTTTGTTTTATTTTAGCTCGCGTCCTTCATACTCTTTAACAGAGGAAGCATTTTGGAGCCAAAAAAAGATTTAATAATCTTTTTAATTAACAACATCGATCCGGAAGGTTTATAGAAGCATTGTGATGGGTAAGTAACCTTTTCAAATTCTAAAATTGCACTTTAAAAGATTTCATAGATAAAATATTTTTCTGACACCGCTTTACGCCAAATCCTTTATCGACTGTGTGCAAAGATTATTAGTAGCTTAACTTCACAATACACTTTGTGAATTCGTCATTATTTTAATATTTTTCTATTGGAAATTAATAATGTTCTGATTTTCTAATATGGCAATATATAACCCCACGCTACGCGGTTTTTTTTTTTTTGCATCGATCGTGTTTAAAAATTGTATTAATTAAACAGATAGTAAAATAAATCAATACTGTTTATTATTTTTTCATTATTTTAATATTTTGGACATTGTTTAATAATTATAAAGTATCTGCAGTTTTTATAAATATTTTTTTGATATATGTGTTTATTTTGCTTGGATAAAATGTGTACTCATCAGAATTAACTTCCATTAATAAATATTTGAACATCTTGCGGGAATTTTAATTTGCCTGTCCACAAAGTGCTTGTGTTTTGGGAGGCTATTTTAATGGAAGTTTAGTTAATAAATTATATCTATTGCATATAATATAATTAAAATTACATTTATGCACATTCTGCAAAAACTTTGTTAAATGACCTAATTCCATTCTGAACATATGATCCTTGACATTTAACATATCCCTGACATATGTTATACTTGAATGCAAATTTGAAAATTCCCGAGACATTAAAGATAATAAGAGTAAAAATAATAAGACATCTTCATCCAGAATACATTGTTTTGACACTTTATTTTTAGAAAATTATTTATCATTACAGATTATCCATTAGAAAGTTAAGGAAGAAATTTTAAAAAAATTAAAATTAATTTCATCCCCTGTCATATTAATCACACTTATTTTTATTTTTAACTTAATGTATATGTAAATTTGGTTTCAGCTGTGAATACATGTTGATGATCCCCGAAGCAGAGCTATATGAGGTCCATGAGCTTGTACACCCTAAAGAAATCCAAAATCAATAGAGGATCCTTTTTGGAAAGCCCCAGGTCGAGAACCCTGATACCAGTGATGCACCGGGTATGCATGTTTTAAATGTGTTTTGAAGTGCAACTTTGGGAGAAAAAAGATTGCAAAATTTAATTTGCCTGTCCACAAAATGCTTGTGTTTTGTCAGACTAATCTAATGGAAAATTAATTATCTAACTTATATCTAATACATATAATATAATTAACATTATATCTATGCACATTCTGCAAAACTTTGTTAAATGACCTAATTCCATTCTGAACATATGATGCTTGACATATATTATACATGAATGCAAATTTTAAAATTCCTGAGACATTAAAAATAATAAGAGATATCTTCATCTTAAATCCTACATTGTTTTATGCCACTTTATTTTTTCGAAAATTATTTATCATTGTAGATTATCCATTAGAAAGTTCAGGAAGAAATTTAAAATAATAAAAATTATCTTTAACCAATGTATTAATCACACTTATTTTTATCACTTATTATATTTTTTATATATACATTTTTAGAATGTTAATGAGAATTTCTTAATCTGGATTTCTTATAGGATTTACTTTCCATTAAGATTATTAAAATTTTTAAAAGTTTTGTCTCTTATTGATGTACCAATTACCTAACTGGATCATTTATAAGCATAAACTAAAGACATATTACACTATAATAATGAGTGTTTCTTTAGTTTTAATTTTTTCCAGTCAAATATTGGAAATATTGGGGGGGGTAATAGATTATTTGGGTACAATTAGCTTTTTCCATTTCTCTCGCATCTTCATACTTCCCTATAAGAATGTACTCTAGATGTTGAACTCAGTGCTGTAGGGTAAATATCTTTATATATTTTAAGAAATTTGATTTTTTTTATTGATTTTAGGCTATGCTATTTAATAGACACTGACATTTATAAAATGCATGGATGACTTGTTTCAAATGCCAAAAAGTTGTTACAGATAGATTCTCTGCAGAAGTAGATAGATAGTAAGACTGAATAAATAAAATTATTTTTTTTCATTGTAGATTAGTAATGAATTAGCTTTAGAAAGTTATATAATGCATAACTTCTTTTCCAAATATCATTGTTTTTTCATAGAAATATAACTGTGTTTATGTGAACTAATTAAAAAAGAAATATAACTGTGTTTATGTGAACTAATTAAAAATTATCATATGTTTAGGAAAATCCATCTATTAGTGACATCCATCTATTTAATATAGCTGCAAATGCTTTGCAACTTATTCTAAAAAAATTGCACAATTTTTTATGAATATTTTTATTTCTCTCATTCATAAAGAGGTAACTTTTGCTTTAGTTTAAAATTTTGCAAGCCATTGCTTGGTTACTAACTAAAGATTCTTACTGTAACTTTTATATAACAGGTATCTAAGGTTAACAGAGGTCCTATGATATACTTCAAAACAAAAAGCTAAATATTGTTTAAAAATTTGCAAATATGTGTGCGAAACAAATGGATGTGTGTCTCATCTTAAAAATGACAACAATCAATAGAATGGTGTGGGAAGTATGTGTCAAGACCTAATTCCATAATTTCTTCAAACAGTTTATTCAAAACCTTTTTTACTGTTCTGTATGAGAATAATTAAACTACTAGTTTGTAAAAGACATTTACAGCAAATTTTTAACTTTAAATGTTTATATGGAAACAAAAACTAATTGTTAAAAAATTCTGTTTGAACAATGTCCTTCACTATGTTGCAGAAATTTTTCTTTAATTAAATAATTTATTTAGCAGGTTTCAGGAAATCAGTGGTTCAAATTCCCCTCTTATGCCCTATTCAGATACATTGGGCTAAACATTTTTCAGTCATTATTGTTTAAAATGAATTATTTTAAAAACTATGGTTAAATCATGCATTTAACTTTTTTTCTGTGGAATAAAAAAAAATTCTTAACAATTTAAAAGGAATATTTTCAATATTTTTTCTAATTCAAATTCTTTTTTCGATTTATAGGTGAATGGTTGCTTAGAAGAAGCAGTAGTCTTGTAAACCCAGCCCTGTATTTTGTCACTGGAGAAAAGTTCTAAAGTAGCCATTTTATAATTTTGGACAAAAATCCAGTTGAAGTTGGACAATGTGCATTAAAGACATTTGATGTAGTGAAATATATTGAACACTTAATATTTTTTAACTTCATGGATACTGCTATATATAAATTAAGCAGCACTGCCAAGAGTTCTGTCGAAAATATAGATGCCATTCTTTGCTGGACAGTGTTGTAAATTCTCTTTTCATTATGTGTATCCATTATGTAATCAAGGAAAACTACATAAATAACCAATTTTAGTTAGAATTTTACCAAAATGTAATCACAGTTGTTTTATATAGAAAAATGAATTTGTTTTGGGAAAGGTCCAAGATGTGTGTGTGTGTGAACATCTGCCATCTAGACAAATATTATGACTCAGTTTTTTATGTGTGCAATGTATTTAAATAAATTTGACCAAAATACTAGCTATTGGTCAAAAAATAAAGAGCTATGTTTGATTGTTAGTTTAGTGTGTAATATTTTTGTTTGGATTTTATCAAAATACCACCCCACTCACAGACAGCAATTGGTAGAAAATTGTAAGTTTTTCATTTTTTTGAAAGTAGTTTTCTAATGATTTGTGCAATTGAGTATAAATGTAGTTAAAAATTCAGACTGTTAATTTTAGGTATAAAGTTTGCAGATAAATATGTGTGTAATATTTTTATGAATGTCAAAAATTTTGCTTGGGGTGTGTAATCAAGAGTGTTTTTCGTAACATCTTTTTTTTTACTTATTTATGTTTTACCTGTATTTAAAACTGCCTTTACACCAATAACATTTATACACTCTAGTTGGTTACATTTTGCTTCCATGTAAATATAGTATAATAATTTTATAAATTTAATTGTAACACATTTATATTCTTTCTTTTCAAATTTATTTTAAGCTTTTAATCCATGTGCAGTTCTGATTATCTTTATTGGGTACATATTACAATAAGTTTTTATTCTGTAATTTATCATCAGTTCGATTCTATTTCATTAAGCATTTTTCATCTTGGTTGTTATTGTAGGAAGTGTAATACTTGGTTGTACGTACTACAGTGAATTTATGTAAAAATGTATTTTTATGTTGTAATAAAAGTATAAAAATACTGTGCTGCTGTTATTTGTTACTTGAGTTATTATCTATAAATTAGTATCTTATGTGCAGTATTATTTGTAATAATAAATGAAATAAAAAAAACTTATAAATAATATAAAAGCATAAGTTATTGATTAGAGAAATTAATTTCTTATGATTTGTTAAAGAATAAAGATTTGAAGTAATATTTTGGCAGTTTCTCTTGTTTAGATCTTTGCAAAAGTATATATTATTAGGTACGTATAATTATACTATTTTTATATTTATGTTCCAACATGTTATTCTGTTACTCATGCAAAGAGCACTAATTAGTTATTGAAGTTTTGAGCAAAGATCATAATAACCTTTACTGTTAATATAATTTAACTTGTGTTGCAAAGAGTAGTTTTAATGTTTCTTAGAATTCTTATGCAGTTTTAGAAACAAAGTATTTTGTTAAAATTTCCAATATTCTTTTACATACAAGAAATGTAATATACCATTTTAATAGATTTTTTAGGATATTCATTCCATTTTTTAAAAATTAAATTTCATAATTTTTCTTCATTTTAAATAACTGGTAAAAGTGTTTTTAATAATGTATATTGTACATATACAGTGATTCTGAGTAGGGAGAAAGTCAGGAAACTAATATAATTAGTAGCCTTAAATCAGGGAAATGTTGTAAGTTTAGTCAGGGAAAGTTTTTTCACAGTTTCTGTAGTCACCCTCCTGTATTATATTTTTTAAGCTGACTCAGTGTGTCAAGACTTTACTACTCGGTGCAAACTCAAAAGCCTTATAATTAATATTTTCTAAAAATTATAATTCGTAAAAGAATTAGTAAAATTCATGCAAATAACGTGTGTTGTGTGCTTTAGATGTTGTTAAAGGATAAATGG
>BGPR01026385.1:0-20908 GCA_013235015.1 Araneus ventricosus | reverse complement strand
AAATGTATGCTAGGTGATTCAAGAACAGATATTGTCCAAACGTGAAAAGGCGGTAATACATACTAAACCAATAAACGCACTAATAGCAATTTATTGGTGTCCTCCTTATCACTGTAAAAAAGTTGGTCACCTTATCTATAAGTAAGTCATCCGAATTATAATAACCACCGGCGGTTATTTTTCAATCCAGATTTCAAAAACGCACATCATGACAAACGACCCTTGGTACGCAGGCAGTAATTTCATACATCAAGAACTCAAACTTTTAATAGTGTATTGCAACTCGTTTAATGTTTATGCGTCATTTAACAATAATTATTCTACTCTAGGTTTCTTGTATAGGTACTATTAATGCATTAAAAAGGATTTATTTGAAATTTTTGCATTTCTATTGCAGATGAGTGTTTGAATATTCTACAGCTAGATGATGCTAATGACAGAGCTGTTCCGGACGTGACGAAACCCAGCTATCTTTCATTCACAGCTGTAGACAAAGTTGTCAGACCTGTAGTTCAAAAATGTCAATCAGTAAAATGCTTTTCATGCATTCATCTATTCACATACAAAGTTGCACGCTTATGTCTGCAATCCTTGCAGAGATATAAGAAGACAAATTTATTAACTTAGAATACTTTTCTATTCCTTCCGCTGCTCTTTGATGCAGTATTTGGATGTGCATTTTAGGGATAATATACGTATTTCAATAAGTTATTTAAATGGCGGAATAAGGAAATAACAATGTATTTGTTAACTATTGTTAAATCTAAAAGATACTCAAATAATACATTAATTGAAGTAGTTCTTTTTCAAAAATAGTTCATTTTGTGAAGCTCAGAAAAAAAATCCATGTTGATACATCAGCAATGACGGCTCATTATTTCAGAAAGAAACAGGTCTATAAAATGATTACTAGAATACAATTGAAATACAATTTTTTAAAAATAGCTTTACCTTCAAATAGTCCAAACTTGTAGTTGTAATTATCTGAATTATATTTTAGAAAATTACAATTCTTTATTTTTTCTATAAGTGATTTTTAACATTAGAAATCGAATGCGTAGTAATCGTGTTGAGGCAACTTGAAAGTGAATATGAAACCTGAAAAGAGCCAATCCAAGAGAAATCGAGGAAAAACAAATAGAAACCACGAAAGAGAACATCTAATGAAATTGAAGAAGTAACATTATTTCGGCCTAGCGCCAAATAGGAGCATTCAAAAATCCAGTTCTGGCTATGTTCAAAGACAGAAAGGATAGTTATTCGCCTTCGCCTAATATGCCGCTTAGTTGTACGCACACAACGAATTTTTCTGCTTTCCAAAACAATTTGGTGTGCAGCCCCATCCTAAGTCTGACTTTACTTTTTCATTAATTTTCGCACGGGATGCAAATCTAGTTTTTCTAGTGGTACATAACATAACACCACTCCATGCCCCTGCAACTATAACCATATGGTTATTTAAGCAGTGACGTGGTCATGAAGTGGAAGAGAAATCACAACACCCGAAGGGGTGACCTCTCTTAAAACTTGACATTTCTCTATACCGCTGCCTAATTAAAAACGCAACTAGTCTACAAACATATACAGGAGCAAAGGAAGGATTGCTATTGTGTTATACATTTAAAAAAATATTTTGGAAACATGGGAAAATAAAACCTTGAAAAACACAATATTACACAGTTATACATGAAATAGCTAGAAAATAATAAAAACAAAAATACAATGGAAAGACTATACGAAGAAAAAAAAATACATTAAAAAAAACAGAAAATGAAAGGAAAAAGATGAAAAACAAATTAATACAGTAATAAAAGTAACATAAAAATGTACACAAGAACAGAGAGATGGGCCGCACAGTATTTTAAGAAGTTTGATTTTGAAGAGGAGTTGGCTGATGGAACTCTATTTGAAGGAGAAACACGGAGGATCTTGGAAGAAAGTCCTGAAAGAACGACAAAGCTGTTCTGAGTTCATTAGGGGATGATGGGCTGAAGAGGAGGCGAAGTTGAATGTCGAACTGGTGAAACGGGACTTTCCATCTCCAAAGGAAAAGGTGGAGTGATGAAGACGCATGAAGGAAAGTTGAAGTTTGGTTGGAATTAATTTCCCTCATCGCTGGAGGAAGAGGTTGTTCGGTTGCTGAAGTTGCTAATTAATAAAATGTTGGCCAAGAATGTGGGGATGGGACGAAAGCATTGGACTCAACTGAGAAGACTATTGAAGGAACGAAAAAAAAAACAATTAATTGGGATCTGGACGGATAAGACTGGTTTCTCTTTGGAGAAAGTGGAGCAAATTATGTATCTTCCTTCTTGACGTTGAATTGTTGGCTACTCTTCGGAACCATATTGGCTGATGTTGTTGGCTGGGTGGTGCCATATGGTAGGAGGTTGTGAGGAGGCAAACCGTAGCATAATGGATTGGTGTGCCGATTTCCCCACAAGAACAGAAAGAGGTTTCGGCAAGGTTGAATCTATGGAGAAACGAAGGGAAAGGCCCATGTCCTGTGAAAAATAAAACTTCGTTGCGTGTCCAGTTGATTGGATGCAAGCTAACTTTGGGAATTATGTTGTGAATGAGCCTCCCAGTATCTCCATCATCCCAAGCCATTTGCCAGGTAGCCAACATCTTCTGTCTTAAGAATGTTTTGATAAAAGATTTTGGTAACTCGAGTGGTGCTTCAGGAAAGTTTTCCGTTTCTGCTGCCTCCTTAGCCAGTCTGTCTGCTTCTTCGTTCCCTATGTTACCAGCATGGGCTTTGATCCACGACACTCTGATGTGAGGATGACTATGGAGTAACTTGAAGATTTTCCGGGCAATTGAATTGTGACTCTTTGGGTTTGCTGCTGAATTGATGCTGGCTTGGTTGTCTACTAGAATAGTCAGTTGTTGAGTTGGGAGGGAAACGGCGTGTTCCACTGCTTTGAGAAGAGCTAGGATTTCTGCCTGGAAGACTGTATTTCTAAGAGAGAGCCTGGTAGACCATCTGTGGGTAATGTTGACGTCGGTCAAAACACAGAAGGCTGCACCCACACCCCTCTCTGTTTTCGATCCATCGGTATAAATTCTAAGTCCAGTGTTTATGTTGCCTCCGTCATCCAGGGAAATTTGAGTTGGACTTAGATGTTCCGATGGGTGTGTTGACCATCCGGAAGCTTTTTCTTCAATTTCACTGGGATCGATGTCACTGACGTTTGTAGAAAGAGGAAGTCTAAGTCTGAAGAGTGCTGTGCCACGAGCTTCTCTTTGTAATTGTAGATGAAGAGGAGGGATACCCAGTATGACCTGCAGAGCTGCCGTGGAGGTTGTCCTGTAGGCACCTGAGATCGCCAGGAGGAACGGACGTTGAATTGTTGAGAGTTTTCTGGCGATTCGGACTGTAGGTTCTAGACACCAGGCAACTGCCCCATGCGCCAGCACCCGTTCTGTTACTGTTTTATAAAGGGTCCTTCGATGAATAAGGGGAACTCCCCAGGATTTCCCGGCTATTTTTAGGAGATTATGATAAAGGTGGGTCGCTCTAGTAGATTGTGCTTTAAGGTGGGTGTTCCAATTCATCTTTTCATCAATATAAATTCCGAGATATTTAATAGCATGGTCTCTTTTAATTCTTTCGCCTTGCCAGCGAATGGTAGGTCCCCTAACTAGCTTGCTGATAAGGAGATAATTTGTTTTTTCTGCTGAAATTTGGAGTTGGTTTTTGCTTGTCCAGGTGGAGAATTTAGCAATAGAATCGTTAATTTGTGACTCAAGTTGGACTCTAGTCGGGGCATGGGAAACCAGGACAAAGTCGTCTGCGAAGGCTTGAATGCTGGTGTTAATTGGCCAGTTTTCTTGAAGTATTTCATTTGCGACCAAATTCCAGAGGGCTGGTCCACTGCAAGACCCTTGAGGGCAGCCTTGTTTTTGGTCCCTGATCGCTGGTCCTTCGCAGGTATTTAGGATGACCTTCCTATTCTGGAGAAGATTTTTAAAGATATTAACTATGTTTGTTGGGCATTTACTATTGTCAAGGTAAGAAGAAATTGCGCTGTGCTGAATATTGTCAAAGGCACCCTTAATGTCGATGGAAAGCACCAGTACGTGATCACCACTTGCCTTCCCCTTGTGGATGGTATCCAAGAGTTTCGTGATGGCCATTTCTGTTGATCTTCCCTCACGGAATCCGTACTGAAGATTGCTAAGTCTGTTGTTCTTTTCGAGGTGAAAATTGAGCCGTTGGGTGAGGAGCTTTTCTAGAACTTTACCTATTGTCGGGAGCAGAGATATGGGCCGGTAAGAAGATGCTTCTGTTTTAGATTTGCCGTGTTTATGAAAAAGAATGATATTTCCAACCTTAAGGGGATCGGGAAATTTAGCCAGTTTAAGGCAAGTGTTGAAAAGTTCCATGAGGAGGAAGGGGAATTTCTTGAAAATTTGCTGTATGATGATGTTGTCGATGCCATCTGGTCCTGGTGCTTTTCCTTTGGATAGATGATGGATGACAGTAGCTACTTCTCCTTTGGTGAAGGGGCAGTCGTTTGCGGTGCAAGGCGGGATGTAAGTAGAACTATTACTGTTGGCAGGATGCTGGAAGATTTTCTCCAGAATATCTTGAGCTATTTTGAGGTGGTTTCCTGAAGGATCTTGATTATTTAAGGCTATTAATTCGGCTGGCCTGATCGCTTTTCTGAATGCAGCTTTGTAATGGGTGCCGTATGGATTCATTGCTATTGTGCAGAATGATTTCCAGCCGGAATTCTTTGCAGTCTTGACTTACCGCATGTACTTTTTCAGTTCTTCTTTATGGAATTGGAATCGGGCATTTCTCTGATCTTGGGGTGCCCTTTGTGCACGTCTTCTCAGCGCCTTCAGTCGGTTTTTTTCTATTTCAAGGTCTTGTGTATACCAATTTGGAGTTGGAGAAAGATTTTGATTCTTAGTGCGGCATGATTTGTTACAGGCTTCAATAACGCAAATTTGGAGGAGGTTTGTTGCTTCGTTGATGTCCTTTTCATTCTGACTATTTCTGAAGGCTCTCAATAAAGAATTGACATGAGGTTTAAGGTTTTTGAGGAAAATATTGTGGTTACCATGACGAGTTTTGTACCTGGTAAAGGTGCAGTTCTTCACGGATGAGTCGATCGTGATTTCAATGTAATGATGGTCGCTGAGGGACGGTTCTTCCAAGACTTCCCAATTGGCAATCTCACCAATCATTTGCTGAGTGCAGAGGGAGAGGTCAGGCCAGCCTTTTGAGGAGTTGCGGGTAAAGGTTGGAGGAGCATCCGAACTATTGTTAATAAAGAGATTGTTGGCAAGAATAAACTCCTCAATGGCAGTTCCCCTGGAGTTCACATCACTGTAGCCCCAAAGGGTATTATGGCCATTAAGGTCTGCCCCAATAAATATCTTTTCTCTTGGAAGAGATGAAATTATTTCTTGGATTTCCAGCAGTGTTTCTTGTATATTAGAATATGGAGAGGAGTAGGCCGAAATGAAAGTAGTCGGTTGCTGTCCTGTTTGAATTTTCACTGCAACCGTGTTTTGCTTGCAGGAGATCAAGGCTGCATGAAGTTGCCTGCCGGGAATGATGACTGCTGCTTTGTTTGAAATCGAATTGAAGATGTTCCAAGATTGTGGGATACCTTTAATTTGGCTATCGTAGATGTATGGTTCTTGTAAAAGGATCAGATCTGATTGAAGTTTATCTGAAGTGGGATGAAGAGTGTCGTTTGCAGCTTTAGTTCTTCCCAGGTTGATTTGGAGGACTTTAAGGGTTTTGAGGTAAGTAGAAGAGACTTTATTAAAAGAGACTGGCGGGGTAGCTATGCTCATAAGTAATCCCTAGTCTTCTTATAGGCTTTAATTTCTTTCTTGTAGCATGGGCAGCTGAGGTCTGTTGCCCTATGTCTGATGTTGTGATTTGTACCGCTGTTTCTGTTACTCTCTTCGCAATTAATGCAGAGTTGAAAATTGCTTCTGCAATATGAGGTACTGTGGCGGTCTGCACAAATTCCGCAGTTTGGAACAGTGTACTTGCAGTTTTGTCTCGTATGACCGAACGCCTGGCAAAACTGACACCTTTTCACGTGGAAGAATTCCTTAATTTGGAACATATTCCAGTTTACTGCAATCTTCCTAAATCTCTTTAATTGGAGGAAATGCTGGCGAGGAGCCTCCATGACCCAGAGGGACGTGTCTGGCTTCCTGCCTTTCAATTTGAATCGAGTACGGAGGTTTTCTCCATCTTCTGTGTAAGTTCTAAGGGCCTCCTGCACTTCCTGGTCAGTGATGGTATTTGGAAGGTCATATATAATGATGCTTGGATGGCGTTTTCCCGGCATTCTATGAGAAACTTTTTCCTTTGCTGAATTATCTCCATCAAGTCTGGAAATAATGGATTGGATATCTTTAACAGAGTCACAGGAAACTGCTACTCCCTGATTCTTAACTTTCCTAAACTCCCTGATTTTAACGTTGGC
The DNA here is from genome assembly GCA_013235015.1 of Araneus ventricosus. NCBI lineage: Eukaryota > Metazoa > Arthropoda > Arachnida > Araneae > Araneidae > Araneus > Araneus ventricosus. The sequence continues at coordinate 14,444 of BGPR01026385.1, read as the reverse complement.
CTCTGGCCGAATAGTATTTTTGAGAATTTCCTCTACTGAAGTAGCTTCGGAACTATCTTTAGCCGGGTAGACAAGAATCGTATGGGGCTTTCTCATCCCTCGCAGAGCATCAGAGTAGCTAAAATTCTCTTGAAATTGAGAGAATGTAGTATTTTGTTCATTTTTCTCATTTTTTTGGAGAGTTGCTTCTGCATTAAAAAGGGCCTTCTCTGTCAGTTGGGTGCATTTGAACACAAGGACATCGAGAAGACTGTTGGCTATATCCACTTTTTTGTCGGAAAGGTGAGAACGGTCAATTTCTTTACAGTTCACAATGTTCCGCAAGCGTTTGATGATTTCGCTAATAGGTGCATCTTCATCAAATGTTAAGAGTTCCTTTTGATCATTCATTGAAGAGGACAAAGAAATCTGTAAGGTGCTACTGCGCAAAGAGTATTGAGAGATATTCTCACCTAATACAAGTGATTTCGTTGGCTCAGTGGAAGTTTTTTTCTTATTTGCCATTTTGGTCAAAAGAAGAAAAATGAATTTATACAGTTCTACAAAAAATGACGTGACTAATACCAAGAAACTAAGAATATGAAAATGTAAAACAAAGGAATGAAAAGACGGCTGGGGCAGTTGTTTACAGACCAAATACCACCGTATGCGCCATACCATACAAAAAAAAATTTACTAAATTAGACAAAAAGAAAAAAAAACTACAAGGGCAATTAATAAAAACGTAAACAAACAACTGAAGGAAACCGAAAAATTTAAGAAAAACGGAAATGTTGATGAGTCCCAAAGTAAAACAATTGAAAAAGAAAAAGAAAAAAAAACCCTTTATACAAACAATTAATCTCTCCAAAAATTCAAGTGCAAAGTTCTCCCTCCTCTCCCCCTCACCCATTACTTATTTAAAAAAAAAAATAACTTTCCCCCAAAATCGACGAAAACACTCTGTTAAAGAGTAAAGAAAAGAAAAAAAAATTATCCATGGGGAGCTGCGGACAAAGAATGGGACAATAACTGAACAATGCAAAAAGCATGAAATTAAGTGTTAGAAAAGAAGGAAGTGATCCAACGCAAAAAGCAAGAAACTGGAAGTCAAAACTATTGAAGAGGAACAGATAAAAGTAGCGAATGGGGAAGAAAAGCATTTGTAATGAAAACAAAAAAAAAGAGAAGAGAAACATGCAAGTGACTGAAAGCCATACACACACACACTTTCCCCCTCTCCAGATCCAAAACCCCTTCCCTCCTACTCTCAGCTCAACAACGTTTTCACTTCACCATGTGGAGCCCGAAGGGCTATAACCTCCAAAAATGTTTCCTAAGCCCGAAGGTCACGGGGAACACGTGCCGAAAAGGGAGGAGGAGAGAGGGTTGCTTTCTTGCATTCTTTCCCATCAGAAGTAAAAAAGAAAACGTCAAAAGAGCGATTGAGCGGGGTTGAGAATCGCTGGGAACCAAAATGCTTGCCGCAAATCGTAAATCTAGCAACTAATCTGAAAGAACAAATAAAGAGAAAGAAATACTAAGAAAGGAAGCAACAACGGCTTGCCAAAGTCACAAAAAAGAAGGGGAGGGAAAGGAGACAAACTCAAAGAGGGCAGAGAGAAAGCCGGAAAACAAGGTATATGTTATTAAAAAAAAAAAACGTGAACCAGCAGAAGGGGTTCACAAAAACCTAAGAAAAAGAAAAGCAAAATATATACAGAAACGGTATGGCGCACACTAAATGGTCATAATAGTCCGAAAATACTTACCCCATAATGCCGAAAGAAACTAGCCTTCCATTGCTGTATGGCTCATTCTTGAAAATCTAGGTATCATCAGGTGAGAAGCAAGCAAAATCAAAGAAGCTGTCGATGCTGGGAACAATCACAATCAGAGATGAATGTAAACACAGTCACTAATTTAAAGAGTACAATGAGGGAGGCAAAACGAAACGCTGGGAAGACGCCTCGCTAATGCCGAGAAGACACCGGACGAAACTCCCGCTAAGGGAGCGAGTCGAAAACGTGTGTGGACAGTTCGGGAGCCATGAGCGTTCTTTTTCTAGTGGTACAAGCTTTACTGAACTAATGCACACACATAATTAAAAGGGTGTTTGATATGATACTCTTATTACGAAGAGCGGAAAAAATTAGTATGAATAACCAAACACTAAGAATCAGAAGAGAGTAAAGTGAATAGAAATTTGACAATGCTTCTTCCATTTCCGAATACACATTTTAAAGTAAGAAAATGAGGGAAATAGTTTATTTCCGCAAAAAACAAAAAAAATATTTATATAAAATTAACATTTGAAATTTCCGTTTGAAACTTTTATCTCAGCGAATTAAATGTAATGACTGGAGAACAAAATATTTCTGAAAAATTATATTATATTAGCTGTTATGCCCGACGTTTCTCGGGATTGAAACACTTTTACGTCTAATATTTTTAATGGAAAACTATTTTTGTGTAGAAAATTATAATACAAAAATTCCTTTATTGTCTCAAACGTATTTACCTCAAATTTCGGTCATAAATAGTGAAGTATAGGAAGGATTTTGAGGAATGGTTTGAGTCAATTAATTAAATATATAAATTTTCATCAAGAAAAAGCATCAAAATAAACCAGATAAATTCCGATATAAATTATGAATCGTCTGCTTTTAAACTTTTCTTTAGTATTCTTCCAGAATTTTGTTTATATGTTCTAGCAACAGCTCGTCATACGTATTCTTGTTCTTTAACAATGAAAAATTTATTGCTACAAATTGTGAATTTTATACACAATTGATTTTTTAAAAAAAATATTGAAATGAGAGCAACAATTTGGACGCAAATGAAATTTCTGTCATTGAAAATCTATTTTTTAAATTCTAATATAGTATAAAATCAATTATTGTAACATAACACTTTCACAATATATCACAAAAAAAAAGGAAAAATCTTGCTCAATTTTTAATTTTAAAAATTTAACTTTTGGGCCTTTTAAAGATTACAGTGATCATTCACTTTTTTAAAAATTATTTACAGAAAAAAAGAAATTTGTTCAAAGTCACACCGTTTCCTAGCAACGAACTATCATTAAATTTGCTTTATTTAATAATCGTCTGCTGCAATAATTTATTTACTAAATTCTAAAAAATCAATAAAAGTTGATGGAAGCATTTTACAGATATAAAATTGGTATCATTGAAAGCGTAAAAGTTTGAACTTTAAGATAGTATAAAAATATTTTTGTGGGATAATTTTCTTTGAAGTTAATACGGAAAAACGGTTTCGTTTAATTTCTAATTAACTGACTGTTTAATTAAAATTCCGACTTAGAAAAGTTGACAGTGTTCTGCCTTCTTGTCTTAAATAATAAATGTGCACAGTCTGATTGAAATTGCTGCATTAGTTCAGGAGAAGATGTTTAACATACCCACATACATAGCCACATACATACCAACAATGACTTTTATTTATATAAAGATACAATTTCATTCTTATGTCTCGTATTTCTCTCTATGTATACATATGTGTATAAATATCAATGAATTAAAAGATGTACACATCGTCAGTAATGTATATAAAATATTTCCAAAAATTTCTAGTTTCGGAATGGCAATTGGCTAAACTTTTGGTCCAACTGCCTTTGTGCTACGTGGTGCTAGTACCAAGGTTATTTAACTAATTTAAGCAATACGAGAGAACAAATGGTTGTAAAAAAAGTATTAGAATTTCTGAATGTTTGAGTAAGAATTCAGAATCAGATTTCGAGTAAGACAAGGGGAAGTTTACTCACAACTTATCAAAGCGCAAAAGTTAATTAAACCGTCAGTTAATTAAAAAGTAACCGAAATAATAACCGAAGTAAAGTAATTGAAAAGACATTTCAAGTTACGGATTTTCAGTCATTTTACATTCTGTTCAATAGAATATTTCTTCTATGTGAGTAATTTAAAGATAGTGGAAACGAATATTTATATTTCTTTTTATTTACAGCATTTATAACTTTGGGGAGAATTAAGTTAGAAGGCGAACTATTTGAAATAAAGTGTAAAATACATTAAAATACTGAAAATAAAAATTTAAGAAAATTATCGGACAATTAAATTATCGAGATCACTGCCCTTGTAATGGACAAGTACTGGTCAAATTTGAACCTGCGTCATACAGGTTCGTAACCCGGTGTCTTCTCAACCATGCTTCGTAAACACTTACTACGGACATGTGGAAATATTTAAAAGATTTCTATATTTTGCTTAAAAATTAAAAGTTAATTCAATTGATAGAAATTTAATGAAAAATTACAATTTGATAAAGAAATTATTAACATATTTTAACTATTGGCATTGGATCTCCAATAAATGCAGGCCGCGGTGGTCTAGTGGTAAGGTCTCGGCATTGCGGCCGGAGGGTTTCAGGTTCGAGATCCGATTCCACTGAAGATCCGTCGTGTATGGGGCCTGCTTCACGCTAAATCATACGTAGTGGCCAAACGCCCTCCCGTTGGTGTGGCGTGGAAGCTTGGAGAGGGGTGCCAGCCCAGGTGTCGTCCTCGTCATCTGACCATAGTTCAAAATTACGAGGTCCGTCCCAAAAAAATAGCCCTCGCTTTGCTTCAAAACGGGACATTAATATAACTAACTCTAACTCCAATAAATGCAAAGAGTTGAATGAGATTTCTTGATGATGTTTAAAACATGTTTTAAGTATGGAGCTCACCAGAACTGGGAATATGATTAGAAAGATCTTTGAGGTGAAAATACATCACTGAACGCTTCATTAAACATAATGTCTCCTGCCAGCAACTAAAAGCAGATAATAGAAACCAAAAGCGTCACATGCCTCAGTGAATATACTAAAAATTCTCGCAAAGTAACATTAAATTTCACAATCTCAAGTACAAAAAGAACATAATTTTAATTTTTAACAAAAATGTTTTAAAATTAAAGTTGTAATTAATTATTAAAATTAACTAATAAAAATTAATTTCAAAATAATAATCTTATTAAAGTTATGATGTTATTAATAATGATTCATAGTTAACTAAAATAAAAGTTTTAATATTAAAAAAGATTATTCTTCAAGTAATTATGCGCAATAATTTCATTTGCATTTCGGATCCAAAACGGGTCAGCGGCCCCGGACCCATGAAGGGAAAAGATCCGATACATCACTATCAACTACTCTGTCAACCCACAGCAGCATCTATCTATTTTAGATTGTACCAGCCGGAAAATAAAAATTCAGACTTTAAATAAAAAAAAGAGGAATCTTTCAAGTAAAACTTCATAACAAACGATTGCTAAAATTTTATATAGAGGAGTTATAAATAGAAATAGTGGTAAATGTTAATTTAATTACTTAGCTTATCTAGAAATGTGATTTCTTTAGGGCCTTTCATAAATTCTCAATTTCGTATTTGATTAACACGACTATTGACGTGTTAAAGTTAAATAAGACACTACTCTACTGCTCAGTTGAGGTGCTGTGCACTTGGACACTGTTTAGTATATAGTCTTGAAGAGTCATTGAAGTGAACAGATCATATTAAATCGATTTCAATGCAAAGAAGTGAAAAGGCAAGATATGGTAAAGTCAAAAGAAGACGAAAAAATGTATTGTTCAATATGTTTAATGCAACGAATGTAAATTTCAAAAATATCATTTTATACCGTCTTTTGTGCATAAAACGGAAAGGTTTGATAATATTTGTTTACTATTTCTTCTAAATATGCGACCCCTGACGGTCGCACGCTTGGTCATGGTCTAGGTTTGCCATTTTGAAAAATCTGGTGATTCACATTACAGTGCATTATGAGGACAGGCACGGATATGAAACTGAATACTCACTAAATCTGAAGTGGCAAATATATGACTTTTATCCACAGTTCTTTTTTTACACTTATTTAACGGAATCATTCCGTGAGGTAAATTATTTTTGCGGCAGATTGAAATTAAAAACTATAACTGACTAAAACATATAAGCTAAAAATTGTTACAAAGAATTGCATGCTTTCACTGCAACCGAAATGATACGTAAGCAACATGATACCGATTCAGGACGCTAAAAGCAAATTGCGCAGAATGCTTTGATAAAAAAGAACAGGAATCATATTTAAAAACTTCCTGCATCCGCGGTCAGCTTGTTCGCTGAGAATATAATTTCAACTATTTCTCTTATACATAATCCGACAATCATGGATCCCTTAACAAAGTAATTTTAAACTGCAAATTGCTATGGACATTTAACCCTCGTTCTTTTTGTACTCTTGCAGCTGTTCTGTTCCTTGATTATATGAATGTCTCTAATGTAGTCCAAGTCATAGAGAATCTAATTGCACTTTATCGGCGCCAACTTCACTTTCTTATCCCTCGTGTAAAAAAATTTGTTGCAAATTTGATTTATAAATTAACACTAAAACCTTTCGTAGTTGCGAATAATATATTTAACGTCATGCGGTAAAAGCAGAAAGTGAGAATAATAAGAAATGGTAAATGCAGGAGAAACTAGAAGAAATGTTTACAAAAACACTAGATGGAATTTGATGCAGATAGAGATTGTTGTTTTTCTGTATAAAATTCATTGTTCTAGTCTTTAGACTAAACTTCAATAAATTTTATCATCATCATTTTTGTAAAAAGACGCAATATATTTTGTTTTCTTTTGCGATTCATAATTTTGTGAATGGCTTTTTGAAACATATGCATTTTATTTCAACATTAAAATTGCGTGGCAAACTTTACTTCCAGCAGCATGTTAAGTGGCTTGAAAAACGCTGATAAAAAGACTTAAAAAGCAAACGTAATCCTTCAGCTTACTGGATATATTTCTTAATAAAATTACTATTTTGAGGACTTTCTTTACAGATTTGTCAGAAAAATTAAAGAAAAAAAAAGAAAAGAAAATCCTGTAGGAAATAATCTTAGCTTTCAACAATGGAAGCGAAACACGTAATAAAATATTTCTTTAGCAGCTATAAAAAGTACTGTGTAAATTATAATCAATATTATTTTACAAATTTTATCAAAATGAAAGAAAAAACTGTGCGAAAACTAAATTGAAATAATGAAAAGATAGTTTTATGAATTTTCAAGTGGTGAAAAAGTCATTTTTGTCTCATAGAGATTTCGAAAGTTATGAAGAAAAACGCCAATATTTCACTTAAATTTTAATTGATTAAAATTTAAAAGAATACGGCTCTCACTCTCCGGCGCACATTTGCACTCTCCAAAGTACATGCGTGCCAAACTTCGTAGCTCTAGGCCCAGCGGTCTGATCTGTAGATCGCGTACAAACACGTATTCTCCTTTATTATTAGTAGGTGATGAAATACTTTGAGAAGCCTACAAGGCTACCGGGGCACACATATAATCAATGCACATCTTCACGTGAATCATTTCTAAAATATCTTGATATTGCAGAGTTCCTACATAAGTATGCTTTGTTCGTTAAGATTTTCTTTTTCTTATCTGGGTTTCGATCAGATGCAAATCCAGAATCTGGGGCAGGGGGTGAGGTCATAAAAATTTTGTATCGTCTGACAAATGTCAAACCTTATGGCTTAAATAACATTTTATGGATAAAAACCTTTTAAATTTAGAGACTTTACTCACCTGACAATAAGAATCATAAAGAATACAATACTTTCGAAAATGTAATAAAAAATACAATGAAATAACTAGCCAAAAATGTTTTTGACCGCGTCAATGCTACAAGCACAATTGGAATGACTAAAAAGTATGAAAATTTTCGGACATGTCAAGCCATAAAGCAATGTTGACAAGTTTATTTTAAAAATGTGAAATTAAGAAAAACAGTTGTAGTGATTTTAAATGAAATCGAGAATTCTGATTCAGCTGTGGGTGGCTGCAGTCCGATAGCCCCACCCGGATTCGATGAATTCCAGACACATATTAATATTCTTTGTATTCTTAAAAAGATCCCACACACATATTATCCAAAGAAGCAACGTATCAGAATTTACTTGTTCTTGTTAGGACGCTCATAACAAGCCAAGATATAAAATTCGAAAGAGTTTTTTGCGAAGCATTATATTTTTAAATTCTGTTGTGGAACTCAACATTTCGGAGTTCGAAAACTTATTAGTTTTTCAGATGCACGGTAATGCGAACGTAGCAAGTGCTTTTTACTGAGATATTAATAACGGTACTTTACCACTATTTTAATTTCTTTTGGTATTTTTAATATATATGTATGGTTTTCTGGTAAGCTGTCAAATGAGGCTGTTTGGATTACTCAATTTGATTATCTAGTCCTTTCCTAAGAATTTATGAATCGCGTAAATACGGAGTTTGTTAAATTTTCAAATCCTACGACATCTTTTGTTTTTTAAAACTTGAAGAAATTTGCATTATTTTTCCGTATGTTGAAAATTACTCTACCTGGGAACATCTTTCTTTATCATTAGGTATATAAAGACTGTTTTAACTTTATTTATTTGAATAAAAAATTTATATATATGTTTGATTAGTGTCGATTGATCCGAGGAAAATCACAGCCAAATCTATGATTTATATCTCAGGGAAAAAATGCTGCTACTGAAGGGGAAAACAATATTTCAGATGAAACCGCAAGATCCGCAATCCATTCAAAGAAATTAGTAGAGAAATTTTAGAATGAAGCTAATGTCACTGTTACATATGTTCTAAATTACAAAGGAGCTTTCCAAAATGTACGAAATTTAGTTTAAAAAAATTCAGTGACCATTTAAGAATTTTTAGAATAGAACAAAATGGTTAAAAATTAAAACAAAATAGCACAATCTGAAAACTTTAACTCAAAGATTGCTAGGGCAGTTAAGTACTGCGCGAATCAGCTAACTGCATAACAAAGACTACAATGATCTGTAACCAAATTTAAAATCTCGAAAAAAATCCTATTAAAAACTTTAGAATATTGTTCCGGGATTATAACTATGCTTGGTATTATTTTTAACAAATTAGAGTATACAGCTCTTGAAAGTCAAATGACAAGATATTAAATTACCTTGAAAATGCCTTCAAAACACAAAAAACAAATTTGGAAGCTGCACAAAGTTTCGGGACCCCTAACCACCTGTCTACCCTGCCCTGATTATCAGGCTCTCGTTGTGGTACCTTTTAAATGTGTCTTGTAGAAAAATTAAACGAACGCTAGTAAAATACCGGCAAATAATGTTTTACCTACAATATCTGTAAATATAACTTCAGACATAACACCGCGCTCATATTCCCGTGCCTGTAACCGTTATGATTATTGAACGGTTGAACGGGTATGGAAACATCACTTTTATTCAAGATCGCAAACAAAATACAGATAAGCTGTTTAAATTGCAGAGGATACACAAATAGAAAGAATATATTTCACGCACAATGAAAATAAAACCACGCAAACAAATATTGTAAACACAAGTACACGAACTCTGAATAGTATTTACTCTCAAAAATTTTAATTTTTTAAAAAAACTAACATAAGTGACAATTTTAAGAACAAAGTATTAATGTTATTATATAATACTAAACATAATTGGAGAATATAAAGAAAAGAGAAACACAAAAGCAGAAAACCAAACAATAATTTATCACATATAAAATGCACAAGAACAATATGTATACTTCAAAGAAAAAAAACTCAATCGAAACTTTAAATTTTTTCATTCAATGATAAAAATAAAATAATATTAGTAAAAGCTGTTTAGTTCTTATTCATGTAACTAAAGTCTGGGAGCATCAAAACATACACGAAACTGTTGAGATTATTCACAGTCACCATTCTTTCGTTTGGATAAAACATATACACTAAGAATAGTTCTTCAATGCTGAAGATGTTGGAAAAATAAGAGTATTAGGGAAAAAAGAGCTTTAGGGTTTTTGAGACCAGTTACTTATCACCACCACCTTTTAGAGATAACAGAAGGGGTTAAAATTTTTCAAATAGAGATGTGTTTTGGAGAATGCATTTTATTATTTTGTGGATTTCATGCCTACAAAGGCTGTTGGACAAAACTCTTCGAAGCCATTCTTATATTAGATATGGTGCAGGTTTCTTTAAATGCCAAGACATCGTGTAACTTCAGACATATCCCGTTTCAAATTAGTCTAGTAATGTCATTTTATAATTACAGTTCAGTCCACTTTACACAAATGAAATCCGAAGTTCCACTTCCATTACGGCTAAACCAAGTGAGGAAAATAGAGCGGCGATTGATGTCAGTAATAGAGATGTATTTTACGATACTGTGATGTTTGTATGCCGGAATCATATGAAGGTAGTGAAAAAGGAATCTTCCTATATCACACTGATATCCCTATGACAGCGGACTATACTGACAACTGTTGCTTCTCGTATGGACACAGAGATGACGACGAGTTTGACATTATACAAAATGACGAAGAGCTACAGAATAATATATTGCCTGGAGAAGTCTCTAAAGTTTCTGATAATAGGAGCAGTGAGTTTTGCAACAGTGGGGAACTTCTCCTTCTTGTCAATGATAAATGCACTGTTGTAGGCCCTTCAAGCACGAATGTTGAGGTTCAATGGCAGCTATATGATGGACTCTTCGTTTGCCCAAGATGTGGGAAAGGCTTCGTTAGGAAAAATAATCTTGCTTCTCACTATCGAACTCATACTGGGGAGAAGCCCTTTTCCTGCGATAAGTGTGTTAAAATATACAGTCGGTCAAATCATCTGGCCAGGCATCGCCGCACTCATACTGGGGAGAAGCCCTTTGAATATCTCTTGAAAACGCGCGTCCGCTGGAGAGTTAATAAGAGGAATATCTATGCCAGTGTATGTATTTGAAATAGGAGGTATTACTCTAATTGAAGAAAATATATTTACCTACATTTCATTGTTCGTATACTTTTCTACTTTATAATATCTTGTAATATATATCATTGATAAATAATATATTTCTAAACAAAATAATCCATTTACAAAGTTAAATATCTTTCAATAATTTACTAATTTTAAATTTTTAGGAAGCGATTGGTTTGAACTATATTCTACAGTATTTGAACCCTCTTCAGGGGCTGTCACATGCAGTTGATGAGAATTTTGACACCTCATAAAAATGGGTTAGAAGACACTATCATATTCACAGACTAGTTTACAAATACTCGTTTTGGCAGAAGGAATTTAAATTTATACTCGACCTGCAAATTTTCTGATAAATTATTTAACATTATTTAATTACGAAAATTAAAGAAATTCTTTTTATTTGCTACCTCAATCTTCTACAGAGTGCTCTATTTGGAAGGATAATCACAGTAATGAACTCCAATTTGAAAGTTTTGTTTCAAGATTTCTTCTGTATTTAATAATTATGAGAAATTATGTAGAAGAACATGGAGTTCTAGATATCATTTATTGTATATTGGCAAGTCGTTTAAATTCATGAATTTTGCTCTTTTCATGTCCAGGCACTCTCACACCTCTTGACTTTGATGAAAAAGATGCAAATGTTGCTTGAAATTAAATTAATGATTATCGCTCTGATTATCCTTAATTTTCAGAAAGATTCTTAAAATTACTGTAAAAATTGCGAATAGTTTCTTCAAATTTTTAAGAGAAAACTTGAGTAGTAAAAGTATTTTCCTAGCGATAAAGCCGTTTTAAAATGAACTAAGATTACTATTTTGATTACTTTTATTTAGCAATAGAATTTAAAGCAACTGTAGTGATAATGCCACTTCTTCAAACTTCAGAACCGCAGAATTGGAAGGACGTTTGCCCCCCCCCCCCCGCAGATCGGAAGGTTCAAGTTAAGTTCGAAAGAAATCAAAAACTCAAACTATTTCACTGCATATTCTCTACGCAATTTTTTTTCTCTTTGTCAGTTTTATATAAAGTGTATTGTAATTTTTTTGTCTCATACCTTAACTAGTCATTATTCATCATTTCAAAATTCAATTATAACCTTGGGGCCTGTAAATCCAATCGATACCCATTATGGACGGTATGTATACAACTACACTTATCCAAGAAAGCCTCTGTGGTCTGTTCCTTATGGATGCATCGCACGGGGAACAGAACAACTTAACCGGAGCAGTGAGGTCACAAGATTTCCCTATTGGAGGCGTGGTATGCACTTCCTTCCACGTAAACCCATTTGTGAGTTCAAATCTAGATTCTTTCTTCGAAATACACAAGTAGCACAAAGATATTGTACATTGTACTATATTGAACAATATTATAAGATATAATAACGAACAATATTGTACAATATCGGGCAACGTGTTGTGCTACCTGGTTACCACGGAATTTCGGATGAGGACTGGTGTTTAAATATAATCTTAATGGAAAAAATTGTGCAAAGATAGGTGACATGTTTATTTGTTCACATTCATGATTCGAAGACGACCTGAAGGCACCTGAGTGTTATTTTAGGTGGTAAAAATAATGAGAGTACCAAGTATTAAATACAGAAAATGGGATAAATTGCGTGACAACAACCAAACCTGAGATTTCAGTAAAAAGAATTAAAAGAAACTTGTTTATTGAAATGAGAAACGACATGAGTTACTCCAATGGAATAACAACAACCGATATAAAAATTCATTTGTTGAAGGAGAATAATTAAGTAGAATATATTGTCCAGAAGCAAGAATTGAAATTGAATGAGTTAAAAACCCTTTCACAATACATCCGCTTACACGCAAGGGTTGGAAGTTTTATTGTTACCGCTTTTATAAAGGGCAATTGCATAGAAGAAATGCATTTGAATCCTCGATACGCAGAAGAATTTGACTCTTTTATGTAATTATGTTTAATTATTTCGTTATTATCTTCTCTCTTATATTAATTGCATGGGTACACAAACTAGCCGAAAGCGACAGTAGCTGCTGTCATAATGAATTTTCATTCCATAATAGGGTTCAATATTACATGTTTTTCATTAAAATTAGGAAGAGACATTCAGAATTGCTTCACACCAGCAGATCATTTCTTTGACTATATAATCCCTCCTTTAGTCGCCACCATTTTTATCTTTATATGGTTCAAATGTATTTCGTGGATTTGAATGTGTTCTACAATTTGCTCATTCAACACGTTTAACTTTTCCTTAATAATCATAAAAATTTCTATCAATTCGGTTATAAAATAACGGCGTGTAAGAAAATGAAATTTACAATTCGTTAAAGACAGCTAATAGTTGCAAACTGCAGGTGCATCTAACTAAAAGTTTATGGCGAGGAATGAAGAGTTAATCATCAAACCAGCCAGGATTCTCATCCTATCTTACTTTTTGTTCATAATTAAAACTCTTTGATCTTAAATTATCTTTCACACTTTTCTCTATGTAATAAAATAAATAGAATTTTTAAAGTTTCTTATTTTTGCGAAGATATAGTGGACCCACTTTAAAGCTCCATTTTTATAACTCAAATATATCTTAATGAGAAACATGTTCACCATAATTATAATAAAATTTTTAAGAAGCAGCGAGCAACAAACTAACTAATTCAGCATGCCTACTGAAAATTGTATACATTGTTTTAACATGCACCATTGTATAATGTTCGGCAGTAATTTCAAATGAGCTGAAAAGTTAACATGTAATTAAACTAATTTTAAAATCATGGGCTCTAAAGGTCCAAGAATTCCTTTTAAAATCCATCCTAATATAAGTAAAGAATGATCTTATACAAACATTATGACACAATTTAAAAATCTAATAATTTAAATAATGGAAAAATTCGATTTATTATAAACAATGTCACAAAAATTTACTGCTTCACTTATACGAGTAAATGCGTAGAAACATTTTTCGTATATTGGAAGTTATTGTTATTGTTGAGGTTTCTTGGCACAAGAGACATTCTTGGCTAAACTGCGCATCGTATCTTAGAGAAAAATGTAGAATTTTAGAACAGAGAAATTAATCCAATTCTAAATTGAATTTAATTTCTTGTAATCATTTGAATCTTTAAACTGCAGAATTCGTATTTTCTAGGCAGTTAAAAATTAAAATTACCGCAACGTTTTATCAGGTCTCACATTAAAACTCTACCACCGTAGTGGTTAGGCATTTGTTACAGAATATGCTAGGAAGTGAAGTGAAGAAAGCAGTTAATAATGTCATGTTACACATTATAAATAGTTTTTGTCACATTTAAAGCCAGAATTCCGTTTCAGAGAGACGCGATAAAAGAATGGAGGAATTAGTGTGTATGGTTTGTTTCAAGACTTACTCTCCTCCCGGACATTATTGTGTGAATAACTGGTGGGTACCGGTAGTTGCTAATATAAATATGACATTTCGAGAGGATGAGCAATTACTAGTCAGTGGGACACAAGGAATTATTCCTGGACCCAGTCAGCAAATTAATGAATCAACATCTGTCAGTACTGAAAACGTAAATATAAATCCTTATTTTTACCATGGTTACAGTCTGTCGAACGAAGCGATAAATAGGAATGATGAAGGAACTGTATCAAGTCATAATTCTACGACAGGAGGAGCAAGTAA
>BGPR01026384.1:0-21569 GCA_013235015.1 Araneus ventricosus | reverse complement strand
TCTATCAGTTGTGCTTCGTTCAGTTACGTATTGCTGGTACGGTGAAAGTGTGGAGATCCCCAGACCTATGAAAGGAGTGGATGTGCCTGGTTGTGGAAGGTAACTTTTGTTTCAATTTATAAGATTTCCATCACCTCTAGCAAAAATTTATTTTTTATATTTACTTTCAAATTGGTCGGATGGCATTTGTGTGATTACCTTACCATAATAAATTTATCTTGACCTTATGTTATAATACTGTTTGAACTTATTTGCTTAAAATGTGAATTGTAGCTTGCTGCACTTAGCTAGTAAGAAATTACATAAATATATTTATACTTGTAGTAAATATCTTTTATGTGATCTTTCAGTGGAAAGCGAAGAGTGGTTTCATTCCTGCTGTATAAAATTTGTTTATTTTGAAAAGAGTTGGGGATGTGAACTGGGAAGAAAACCAGAACACTTTTAATTTGTAAAATTCAGCAAACTCTGATAAATTGATTTCCTTTACAAATTTGAATTCTGATACCAGTTTGTGGATCATTTGCCAGCTGCAACAGGGACAATGTTCATGAAATAACAAACAGATGACATTTTGTTTCTGTTTTTTTCATTGTTCCATCCTTTTTCAAAAAATTCTGATGATCCTTTGGGTGCTAGACCTGATCATAAGGGTTTGAAGCGATCTGCTCATCTAAACAGTGCAAACCATATGAATGATGCTTGATCTTCCAGCTGATTCAAGGTAATCCCTCAACAGGGCAACTTAGGAAGGCAGAGATATAACTACCCTTCTAAACTACCAAAATCTTTGAAGCTGTAGGTGGAATTACTGTGACTCCATTTCAAGGTTAAAATCTTTTTCCTTTCATTGTGTTTTTTTTAATACAAACATGAAATTTTCGAAAATAGCTAATTTTCATAAAAAGCTAAACAGTAGCACATTTACAACACACATTCATTTTATAACTCACTTATATTTAATACGAATTTCAGAAATGAACTCATACTTCAACAGGACATAAATTTTAGAAAACTAAATAGCTTTGATTGCTTATCCTTTTGATTATAAAATATATTTAATTTAATGTGGGAAAATGTGCTTTTATTTCTGCCCCTTTCCCTTCATTTAACATAAATGAAATTAAATTAGATGTCTTTGAGATGTTTCTTAAACTTATATATGCTATAATATACAAAAGTATATGTATTTCATGGAATTAATATTTACATGATGTCAAAATTTACAGTTATGTAATATTTTATATTTTGGGCAAAAAAATTGCTAACAAAACCTATGCAATTGTTTATTTTTGAACAAAACTCGTTAATTACTTTGTTTATAATATGAAACTTTCAACCCTCTTTTGCCTGATGTGCTACTAATGCTGATGATTCTTTCTAAGTTACTGAAAATAATATCGACTTTGAGGCATGTTTAGGATTTGGATTTAAAGAGTAGCTTACATCTCTGAAAATTTATTCTTATCTTTGATAGATAAACCAGGGTTCATCTGCGTCCTTACTTTTTACAGTTAGTCCTTAAAGTCACTTACAAATCCTTATTTTTGCCCCCCATTTTAAAAAAAGTCCTTGAAAGTCCTTACTTTTTACTCTGCCATTATTAAAAATTTAAATTTCACCGGTGCCGTTTTCTAATTCCTCCTTCTGAATTCGTCTCTAATCTCGGTCGTGGCTCTCGCAGAATGCAGTGGGGTGGGGCGATACTGCCGGCGTTCTTGAGATCATATCCATACTTTGGGAAATAAGGGAGGAATTACAGATGACCTCTAAATGGTCCATGGTTCCCATGAATTGGTTGTCAAAAGAGTGCTGCTACCATTTTAGAACAGTATCAAAGATGATAAGCGTTTATTTCCATTTTTTGCCAGTTGCTCGTTTTTAAAAGCATTGTGATTACATTTCAAAATTTTGAAATTAGAGAATGAAAAGATTGAGAAACCTGAGACTTTATGCAAATTCAACTGGTAATTAAACTTGTATAATTATAAAAGTTAAAGTGTATTTAGGATTTGCTGCAGAGCAACTAATAAAAGAAAGATAAAAGTAAGAATTTGCAGACAGATGTTTTCACACTCAGACAGGATAGGAAAAACATATGATAAAACATTTCATGCAGAAATGTCCTGGTCTGTACCCATTAAGACCTGCGATTTGCATTGATCCGATAAGTAGCTGGATATCCGAAAAGCACAGGAAAAAAAAAATGAAAAGGTATTGATTAATATTATTCGCAAATAACAGTTTGGGAAAAGGTGCGGTAATTTTATTTACTCTATGCAAGATTTTTTCCTGTTAAATATTGTAAACCAAATTCATTTTAGATTTACTTCTTTCAATCAAGTGATTCCTTGATAATTTTTTACAAACAGCACAGCAATAATCCATTTAATGAAACAGTTTGGAAGACTATCAAATGGTATTAATACTATCCACATGGACAATGAGGCACCCCGATGAACAAGGCCCTGGAAATAGAAAATTTAAAAGATGCTTCTATATAATTTCAGCATGTAAATGCGATGAATTTATTAAGCTGTTTGAGTTTAAGCTGCAATTTGTGACTTAAAATTACTAAAAGAAATGGACAGCTACCACCTCAGCTAGAAGAGCAAAAGCCAATGCAGTATTTAGAAAGGAGTAGAAAATCAAAAAAAAAGACTGAAGCAACGAAAAGCTCTAGAGAGGAGGAAATAAATTTTTAAAACAAAAGAAAATGCTCCTCAATGGGACATGCACCAAACAAAATGAAAAAGCAAAATAAATTTAAGCTAAGCAGGCTGAAAAAACCGAAAGAACATAAATTTATTTATTTAATCGCATGAACTAAAACACAAATTTCTGAAAAAAGTAAAATAAATACATTGGATGTAAATTGAATGAAAAAAAGTTAGAATTAAAAGATATTTAATTTGATTACCAGTTTCATGGGGGGGTTTTTCAACAAATTTATTAACTCATATTTTTAGGAGTTTGTTGTGCTATTTGTAATGTGTCTTCTATGTTTTTATATTATAATTTATCCATCTAATAAGTTCAATTTGCGAAAATGAGACATTTTATTTTAAATGGTGCCACAATTCGTTAAGTTTATTCAATTTTAGAGGTCCTTATTTTTGGTTTTTTTGGTCATGTAAGTCCCTTGATTTTCTTTTAAGGAAATGTCTGAACCCTGTAAGCAAAATGAATATTTGTCTAATGAAATTAGATAGATGTGTTTTTTATTATAGTAAAATTTTGTTGACCTTTTTTATTTAGGAGGTGTGAAGGGGAAAAGTGGTGCTAGTCATGATGTACTTAGGTCAAATAGTCATTGATTTTTATAACCTGAAAATCTTGCTATCATAGTAAATAAATGAAAATATTTACTACTTATAATAAAACTAAGAAATGAAGTAGACTTTAAACTTTCATGTGCTTACATTCCTATTGGTCTGCAAAAATTAACAAAATAACCATTTAAAAAAAGCAAATGATTTCATTGGAAATTCTTCATAAATAAATTGAATGAAAAGTATCAGGCCTAATTTTTTATTAAAAATTTTTTTAAAAAAAAGCATCTAGTGCAGAACTTTTGAGGCAAGAAAAATCTATGCTTTAATCTAAGATATGATACCTGGCGGCGCGTGTGAAAGAATGCTCTCCACCTTAATGTTGGCTAATTGGTCAAGGTCTAGGTTTCAGGACCGAGGAGGTTCAGGTTTTGAAGATCTGCTGGAAGTGTGGTCCTGATGTGCGTTAAATCTAAAAAAAATTGTGGGTCATGTGTCACTCTGTTGGTGTGATGTGGAAGTTTGGAAAGGGGTGCCAGCTCGGATGTCCATCCTCATCATTTGACTCAGTTTCAAAGGTATGGGGTCAGTCCTTAAATAGCGGTCTGGTTGCTTCAAAACAAAGGACAATATAACTAAAACTGCCCTCTCCCTAACAGCAGATATGAAAGAAACCTGCATTAGATATGTTATATATGATATGTTTTATATAATGTTGCTGTATCATGTTGTAAGTTCCTCCCCAGAATATATCTTTCCCATTACTAAAATGGGTATTTATTAAACTGTGTGCATTTCAAAAATATATATATATATATGTAACTTGCTTATGTTGAGGGTTTGTCTTTACGGGTTTTTTGTGGAATTCAGCTTATTATTGATTATTAAGAAAACAACAGTCGTGACGAACTTGAAGATTTGCTAATCGCGTGGTTGTCACCTCATATTTTTTTGATCAGACGCTTCATGTGAAGTTTTTTGGAGATATCCGTTTGCTGAAAGTACCAGTGGTTGCTTTGGGTTCTTTTTGTATATCCACTGGCATGCTGTCATTCTTTACATATTTAACCATTGTATCATTGTTTTAGTGTCATTTTGAGACTTCAAGACATTCATATTTCTGTTTTTTGTATCGCCATTCTAAGTTAAATTGAAGAGAGAAAAAACTTAACAAAGGAGAAAAGTTCCATGACTGCTGAAGAATAATAGTCTTTGTGTAAAATTGATTAAATCTTATTTTCTTATGAATTTTAATTTGGCAATAAAAATCTTTCTCTCTGTGTTTGCCTTTTTTGTTTAATTTTTTTTTTAAATGCGGTCAACATGTTGTGTGCATTAGCATAAATGAATCTGTTAACTTTTTCTAGTATACAACTAAAATTTCAATTAAATTGGTTCTCATTAGCAATTTAGTTGTGGTTCTGGAATTCAGAATTTAGGTTAAAGTGTTATGTGGCGTAAGTGTCATCCATAAGAATTTAAATCTCTGGGTTCTACTATTTGAAGAAAACCCTTTTGACTCTAAATCAGTTGTTAGTTTTTCTTTTATTTCATTTAGCAAACAAGTTTTATTTTATGAGTAAGAAGTATTGATGAAATTATAGGTGTCAAAACAATAGATGATATTTTGTGGCTTATTGAAGGAACACTAATAATTCAATTTATAAATCCTCTAAATTATGCTTAAGTATTAAATTCAGGTAGTTTTTAATTTTTCAATATTGTTGCGGGAAGGATTTCAATACAGTGCTATACTGCTTTGAAGTGTCGAATTGTTTTCCTAAATGTTAACAAAGTATTTTTGTAGCATTGTTTTGACCTTTATATTTTATTCCCATTTTTTATTTGTAACTTTGAAACATTAGTTTTATAGTTTACAAAGTGATTAAATTACACTTGCAAAACATACATAAAATTTTATTTCTTTGAAGAATATTCAGTTCAATATTTATCCTTGAATTATTTAAAAGCAAATTATTTTCACATTCTTTGGTGAAAGAGAGTTGTCTAGTTGGACCCTATCATAACTTGATAAAAGTTTAACTTTTGGATTCTTAATTCCATGAATCCCTTATTTATGCTCTTGAAATGTTTCTTTTATAAATAACATGCACATATGAAGATTCATCCAAAACATTGTGGCTCAAACTAATCTCATGATAACAAAGTGACCAGAAATTACACAGGGTCTTGGCTTAGAGGTCAGAAGGTTCCAGGTTCAAAAGCAGGATTCCATTGAAGATCTGCCAGCCATATGAATCTGTTGAATGTTAAAATCAGTATGTAGGGCCAAACATCCTTCTATAGTTTGGTGCAGAAGTTTGGAGGCTGCCAGAGAAATAGTAAAGAAGAAATATAAATGAATTATTAGGTCCTACAAAATTAGAAAAATTTTCAGTAAACCACAGCTAGTTATTTCTTGTAAAATTGTCTCAGTAAGACTTTTAACAGAAAGAAGTCTTACTCTGCCGTATGAATGAACTCTGCCGCATTTTTTACTAATGTGGTATTAGCTTGTTTGCTGTAATACTGACTGGGTTTTATTTCAAATGAATCTGCCCGATATTGAGTTCCTCAAAAGCATTTTCAACTGTAGAATTGTAACATATTTAAGATGTGTTACCACATAAAGCTGGCCCGCTGGTGTAAGTGCGGAAGTTTGGAGAGATTATGCCATCCTGCGTCATTGACCCGATTCAAAATATGTTTCTGTCCCCAAAATGGCTCCGATGGTACTTTCGTAACAGGATGATAGAATATGAAACTGAACTAAACAGATAATTTAGAGAAATGAAATATTTTGGAATCATTTTTTACTTTGCGCATGTTATTTTTTATGCAGTTATTAATAAGGATATCAATAGAAAGACAAATTTTGTCCAAATTAGACATTAATTTTTGTCTTGTGTTTTGTTATTTACTAATTGAGGACTTCTGATGGCAATAAATAGCAGCACCAAAAGTTGATTTAACCACACAATATACTTCATTGGGCTGAACATGGATGTTGACATAATTTTCAAAAGGTACCACCTATTGTGGCTCTTGTTTTGTGTAACTTTTAGGATAAGATTCAGTACATTTTACTAGTGTATCTTGATGACACAATATTAGGCTGTCTTAATGAAAAAAATAAGCGAAGGGCCATCAAACCCATATTTTGGGGTAAAAATTTGCTGATTACAAATTTATTAAATTGTTATGAGAAATATTCTACAGTAGTTAGCTGTCTCTATAAAAAAATTATACAAGAGTCAAAATAAATACATAAGAGAGGATGCAATTAATAATTACGAATGTATGTTTCTTTTGGAAAAAAAACATTAATTACTTTGTGGTGATGAAACCAGTACACTTTTCTCAATATATTGCAGAGTATTTTGTTTGCATTGATACTTCATTATGATTATAAGCTGAATAAATACATTAAAGCCTCTTTTTTGTTAGCTAGGTGCTGCATCCTGATTCAGTGAAATCATTAGAAGAGGTAGAATTTTTGGTTTTAATTCCTACTAAATTTCCTTTGTCAATTTAAAATATAGAAACCCTGTTTAACCATGGGGTCAATGCTGAAGCAGAATTTTCTTTTTTCACGGGATGTATGTGCTTTGCGGGTAAGGTGATCTAGTTTCCCGTGTGTTAGAAAACTGTTTTGTAGATTCGTAGGTCTCACACCTCATGTGATCTTTTTTATATTACAGCAATATTTGTTAAATAATTTACTATATTCCAAAATATAATTAATAGCATACATGATTCTAATTAGAGCTAAGGTAATTTTAGTTTTCCCCTGTTAATGTGACTTTCAAAATACAGAAGCAGAGCTGGTTCCAATCCGTTGCGGCTCATATAATGCAATAATTCATTTTAGAAAAATGCAGCACCGTAATTTCTTCTATATTATTATTTAGGATATTAACAATTTATCATTTTTTTATTCAAATTCAACAAATATTACATAAAAATTATTACTTAGATAGTTAAAATTATGTTAGACTCTCAATTGTCAATAAAAGTAGGGAGTGTGCTCAAATAGTTTTTCCTATTTAAGAAATATTATTTTGGCAATAGGATTACTTATTGGAGTGATACGTTTCGAACGTCCAGCCAGCAGGATAGGAGGAGCAATGGCGTGGCAGAGTCAGGGTGATTAAATTAATCAATTAATTTTGAAACATCAAAAAGCACAGTACTGTCATCAGTAGTACAAAATTTTCAATCTCTCAATTCAGTGCATTAGGTTAAAGGAATGACTAGTACAATTAGCACATCTGAAATATGAACATGGCGGTTAACATCATCGTCAGTTAGGAGACAAATACAATATAATTCCATAATATAACCCGAAACTCCTCATTTTATCTAGCAATTCATATTGACTTTTATTGTATCCTTCATTTTACTAGTTTAATTTATTTAATATATTTATGTTTTCCATTGAAACAACAGGGACCACATGGGACACTTCACAGACATGGTCAGATGATAAGGACGATACCTTCCTCTTTCGAACTTCAACACCACGCTCAATGATAGGATGTTTGACCATCCGATTCATTCTTTGACCAATTACACTAGAGTCCACATATATGGCGGTTCTTAGATAGATGGAATGGTATATCCGGCGGCCTCTGCCACCAGAGCCTCGAGGCTCTGTTTTTTTTAAAGGAAGTACCAAAATTTACAAGTAGCTTTAAAAAAATTATCTTTAAAGTTCTTTATCCCAACTTTTCTAACATGAAATATTGACACTCCAATGTACAAATGCAGATTAATCTATCAAATAAATCACAAAGCGTTACTCATGCTTTTCGTGTATCCTGATTTTTTATCAAGATTTTTTGATTACTTACTTTGTTCGTACTTTTTTTTACTTAGATCTATTTATATATTTTACTTTGAGTTGTTTCAGTTTTGCAAGATTGAATTTTTTTTAATTTATTTTCACTTTCTTTAAGTTTTAAAATTTTGCACAATTATGTGCTCTCTGTAACAATGCGTTGTTTAGTATTTTCCAGGACTTGAATAAAGAGTTAAATGATTAATTTAATTACATTTTCCATATGAATGAGTGCCACATGGTGAAATTTAGAAAATATTGATTTCAAGTTGCAAATATTTCCTTAATTATGAAATATAAACTAAAAGGGAGGACCAAAAGGAAGCAACAGAGGGTGAAATAATTGTAAGTCTGAGCGAATCGATAAGTTAGACCATTTAAAACTGCATAAAAAAATTTAAATTTTTATATAATCTTATGAAATCTTTTTATTAATTATCTAATCCAATGCATTTTAGATATGAAATTCTTGTAATATTCTGTTTGTTATAAAACTCCACTAATCATTTTTTATGAAATAAACTTTACTAAATTGATTTCTTAAACTTTTATAATGTAGTTAATTTCTACTGAAAAAATAACTTAATCAGAAAATATCAGTATATAATATCAGATATCATTTCAGTCATCAATATTTAATACAAACAAGTCATCCAGTATATAATATCATTTTCAGTCATCAACATATAAATATAAGAGTAGAAGTATCGGATTCCGTCCTGACTGCAAATACCGTATTACTGTCTGATCTTTGAGATTTTCTTTTTTTTAACGTAGGACCACGTTCCTCCATTAGTGTCTCAGGAAGAATTTGGTACACATGCCAAAACGCTTCGCAAAAACGTTGTATGTGAGATCCTTTATATGTTCAGTACTTAATATATGCTAAAGTAATACTAATGTCTTATTTTAGAGATAAAAGGTAACAACAAAGTTACAAAAAAAATTGAAAATTCAGGTGTAGTTTACGACCTAGTGAGGTCCAGGATGGGCAAAAATACGCATGAATTTGTGATACGATCCTCATATCTCAGGTCAACTAAATATACTTATAACACTTAACTAATGTCTTAGTTTAGATCGATGAAGGTTTCATATCGATTAAGAATGTTCCAATTATTGTTATGAGTTGACACTTTAATGCTAGAGTCAAAATGAAAGCGTTTGGTTTTCATGGAAGAAGCATTTGATTTACATGATTTGGTCAACAAATTATCCTAGTAGTCTGGGAATTCTTATATGACAGTTCAACTTTTACAAAAAAATAATGCCCGAGATTATTAAATTAGTATTTTTACTTTTCATATCTTTCGATATCCTACACAGAAGTGTATACTTCCACCGATTGAAGAATTCAAAACAAAAGGGATTGACATTGTAATGAATAAGAAATAGGAAACAATTTTCATTGAACCTTGAGTTTCATTTGTTGCCAATTCATACATTAGTTGTGAGAAAACCAAAGAGGATGAGGTAACTTGAGAACATAAAGAAAATGGAAGTAACTACGAGAAACGAAAGAATCACCAGTAACTGAGAAGTAAGAGCAGTTATAATTGATAAGGTAACGAAGAATTAGATTAAATATTAATAGAACTTGAATTAAAGAAATTATATTAAAATTCTGTTGCATTATACAGAAAGGCATAAATGCAGCTGCTTCTGATAGAATACACAGCTCAATTAAGAACTTCAAAAAGTGGATTAAGAATTATAAAAGTAAGCATTAATAAAATGTAATATAAAACACAAAAAACACAAATTAAATTAAAACAATACAATTAGAATGAAAGAAAATGGAAAGAGCCAAAATGGCGATTCTTCTTCAAGAGCCACATAATTTTGGCTCTAAAACAGGACCAAAATTTCTGAATAAAGGAATGACAGTAACCGTTAATGATTGTTCATACAATTTGCTTTTTTTAATGATTTTATAAATTTAATGTCTTACTAACAAATTGAGATATTATTTTCAACTAAGTATCATGAGTATTAAGAGAACCCGAGAAACAAAAGAAAATCTTGAGTAAACAAGAGAATGAGAAACAAAAGGTCACTCAAGTAAGTAGCCCTACGCTTTAACATCAGCATTTTGAAAAGGCAGTCTCCGTCATTTTTTTGTCCCACCTTGAAACATTTCTTGTTTTTTACTTATCGTAAATAGTTCCTTATCAACAATATTAAATGAAACTCAAGTAGATTTAATTTTATTATTAAAATATCTTCTGAAAATTCGCTATCTCAAATTTTAATTCACATAAAAATTCCCTCCAGTTTCAAATATAAATAGTGTCTAAAAAAAATTGGTGAAAATACTCTTTTTATATTTTCGCCTTCATTCTGTAATGATCCTTCTTTAAATTTTTTTTCCGTATTTATACTAGCGGGAACCTTATGTTTTAGAGACTTAAGGGTCTATTCTGGTACCCCAGTTGGGTTGGGTTCCGTTGTTAACGTACGGAACCCAACAACTCGAAATCAAATAATTTCTCTTTCTCGACGGAGACAATAAATGAATAAAAAACACTTTTTTTAGAGCAACTTTTGAAAGAAAAATTGCAGAAATATTCTGATATATGAGTTTGGATTTTCTGTGTAATAGAGTTGGATGATGTATGGCTAAGAATATATAACCATGAGCTGTGTAAGTGTTTGAACAATACTGATGTTATTAAATTTATAAAATTACATAGGATAGGATGGGCAGGGAGTTCGGTGTGAACCGGCAGCAGTGACGGTCGCTTTTCTCGAGCTCTTGTGTTGGATTTGTGTGGTTGCGCATTTGTTTATCTTTTGCGTTTTCTTCTTTCTCTTCCAGTTTTTTGAAGCCGACAGGTAAGACCTGCCCATTTTTTTTTTTTTTTTTTTCGCCGTTTTCCTTGGTTTTTATACGTAATCTCGCAACTTTTGGTACAACCTGAGTCATTCCATTGTGACTGTCTCTGATCTGGATGATGTTTTTTCTTTCGTGAATTATATTAAAGAACCTGACAATATGGTAGCTCCATCTAATGACAGATTTCTAATAAGTGGTAAACCCACAAACGAATTTGTATTGCACCTTTGTCAAAAACAGTTTGAAACAATCAACATAGTTATCTCAAATAAGAACAGCTCAGCAAAAATGCTCCGTTGGAACCCTTTTCAACTCCAGACTTATATCAAAGAAGCGATTACCGAGCACCCAAATATCATTAATATGAAATATACCCGTCAAGGCAAACTCCTATTCTTTACCTCGGACCCTGTTTGTGCGACTAAACTTCTTACCCTTCAAAACATTTTAGACGCACATTTTGATTTGGGAAAACATTTCCTCCCGATTCCTCATTCCTGATATACCAACGAAAACAACACTGGAAGAGTTAGCGGAAGAACTATCCTATAATAACGATATTGTCATCACCCATATGCGAAGATTCGCAAAACCAAACTCTTCGCAAGAAACTTCTCCAGTTCTTGTTACTATTCTTGGCACATATCCGCCGGATTCTGTTAAAATCTGGTTCATAAATCAGAAAATTCAGTCTTTAATAGACAGGCCTCGGCAATGTACTAAGTGTTTCAGCTTTTTTCATCCCACCAGAATTTGCGAAAAATCCCAGGCTTGCCACCTATGTGGTACAGTTCACGTAGGTCCATGTCAAGGGCCTGCAAAGTACAGCAATTGCCAGGGACCACACTCTGTCACATCTAAAACATACCCTATGTATAGGAAAGAGCAACAAATGTTAGAGTTAAAATCCATTTCACGACAAGAGAGGCCAGACGCATCTTCAGTCACGCCTCCAATGCAAATTACGCGACAGCAGTAAAATCAAATATGATCCGCGATGATTTCGAATCCACTGTTGACCAAAAAATAGAGTCCATTGTTCAGTCTCTCCTAGAAAAAATGGAAAAACAAACCCTTGCTTTGCAAGAAAAAATGGAACAACAAACTCTTGCCTTTCATGAAAAATTAGAACAGCAAACCCTTGCCCTCATGAAAATGTTTGAAAAAACTGTTGAGACCCTTCTTCAAAACTTCTTCAAACTGATGAACCAGGCTGAAATGAACACCAAATCGCCTTCTAGAAAGAAAAGTGCTGTGAAAAACTTTATGAACGTTTAAAGCACACCCATGCATTTAGATACAGAGGGGCACAATACTTAGTTTGGAACCTTTTAGACTTTTTTTTTCCTCACAAGTTTGTGGGGTTTTTTGTTGTTGTTCTTGCTGTTGCTGTTACTTTGCACGTTGCTTTTTCTTTGTTTCTTTTCTCTCCCCCTTTTCCTCTTAATTTTTCTGTTGCCTTTCTTTTGTTTCGTGACGTTTGTTCAATGGAACTGTAGGGGTTTACGGAATAAGAGGATTTGGCTTCAAGTTCCACCTTTTTCTACCTCTCAATTTTGGATTTTCCGAGAAACTTTCTTTAATACAGATGATCATCTTCGCAATCCAAATATGACCTTTTTTTACTCTTGCAAACTAGATCGGCCAGGAGGAGGTCTTCTTACCGTCATACCTAAGACTACCGCTGGTAGAATGATCCCAACTTTGTTTTCTGAAGATACTAACCTTGAAATTCTTGCTACTTAAATTCACTTTAATAACCACAAATTCATTATTGTTAATTTATATGCTCCTCGAGGTTTTGATATACAGCAAACAAAATATTTTTTCGAATCATTTTTGATTCCAGTAATCATTTTGGGGGATTTCAAGCTTCACCATCCAATGTGGGGTTCTAATAACTCTACATCCCTTAGCCACAGCATTGTCGATTGGCTACAAAACTCTAATTTCGTTATGCTTACACGGGAATGCACGTTATGCTTACCCGACTTCGTACACGGGAACAAATTCTCTACTAGATCTTACTCTGAGCTCAACCTCAATCTATCACCAAGTTGATTGTTTCGTTTTGGATTCCACTTTTGAAAGTGACCATAACCCGATAGTCACAACCTGGTCACTCTTGGGACAGACCTCGACAACCATTAAAACGATTGATTGGAACTCCATCATGAAAAATTCTTCAGAAATTCTGTCTTCCACAAACTCCGATCTCCATACTGTAATGCGCAAAGTCTCTGGGATAATTTAAAAAAAACAGGAAACACACTACCTTGCCAGGGAACAACTATTCTCCCTGGTGGAACATTTCTTGTCATAATTTTCAAACGTTAAAAAAAATTTTACGAAATGTCTCAACTTCGGATTGGATTAAGCATAAAAAGTATGCAGCGAAACTCCGATTTCACATAAAGAGGGCAAGCACTTTTTAAAGAAACCATTAGTGAAGAATTTCAAGATTATTTTATCATCGCTATGGATGCATCGAAATCTCATATCTACACCTCCATAGCTGGTACTTCAAATCTTAGATCATTCTTTTTTCGGATCCACCCGATCAATTCCATCTTCACAGCTGAAGCGCTTGCCATTTGTCAAGCGGTTGATGATCTCTCAGTTCCTGACAGTAATCTTCTGATCTTGACAGACAGTTTTTCAGTCTTGCAAGTACTTAAGAATTTGTCCATCAGATCTCCCAAAGTCATCCTTCATTTATCCCATAAAATTTTAATGAGAGCCAAGTTTAATAAAAGAATTGCATTGGTTTGGACTCCGGGGCACTCAAGTATTACCTGGAATGAAAGGGCGGATTCTCTCGCCAAAAATGTCACGGAGTCTGACCTGTACATTGAGTGGATCGGAGTGGAAGATATTTGTTCTTACTATAGTAATTTTTTATTCAAAAATCGATTGAAAACTTTCGAAATAGTAAATATCTAGAAATTCTGGGAGACCTACCCTCCATCTTATCCCTTGCACCATGGCTGAAAAACAGACGCGAGGATATCATCATTACTCGCATTTTAACCCGAATGATCATCACCCCAGCTCTCTTGCACAGATTTGGGCTTCACAACAACCCCTTTTGCTCCTCGTGCAATCAAGAAAACACTATCGAACATATTCTTTTAAACTGCAAGAAGTATGTGTCCTACAGAAGGATCTTCTGCTTGAAACTCAATCTGAATCTTCAAATTTTTTCCCTCATACAATTTTTTCTTCATACGATTTGCTTTTCTAAGCGCCATCTTCAGGTTTTTCTTCAGTCGCTGAAACTCTTTGACATCTACTAACTGTGACTCTCGGATACTAGGGGGATGACAAACCTTTGTCGCTATAGATCCCAAACAAAACCCAACTTCAACTTCAAGGATGGGCAGGTCATATTCATATGCCAAATAAGTGCACCCCTAAAAAGTTCTTTATTGCAAAAACCAATAGAAAAGCGTCATACATCATTTCTAGCCACGCACCGACGTGAAATTTTCCTCCACCTCTCCAACATTTCAATTATCTACTGTTGAAGTTAAAAAATATATTCTCTATAGTCAAAATAATCTTTTTTTTTAAATGAAGAAAACCTATTAGAGTATGGTAACTTTTGATTTTACGTTTATCGCAATGATTAATATCATAATCAATGACTAATATTATAATTAATATGATTTAATATACAGAATTGGATGAAACTTTGCAATTTGGAAGTTACTCCAAAATGTTCATTTAGAGATATAAGTGCTTTCGCAAAGTATTACAGAAGAAAATTGTGATACTATATTAGCATTAACTTCAAATTTTAATGGAATAATTCTCTAACACATTGTCAAATATTCTATAAGTTCCGTATTATTTCGTGGAAAAATTTGTATATTATAACCAAAAAAATGTGAAAAAATACGGGATTTTTGAAGAAAAGCTTTATATTTTCCAGAATAAACTTACTATTTTTACAAAAATCCATATAAGCAATGTGCATAACAAATAAAACCATTGATGAAATTTGTAAACCGTTATCAGCTTTCTGTGAAACGGTGCGAGCCCAGATTTTTTTTTTTTTTTTTGTTTTCATCAATTTCCAGTGGCGGCAATCGCTCCACTGCTTTTTTAGGAAAAAATTAATTTTGTATATTATTTCCCCTGCCTAAATATAGGAATTACAAAAAAGCAATAGTGTTCTGAAAAACTAGCTAATTTTTTAAAGAAATTTTAAAATTTTTCTGTCTACCCCTATACTCCCGGGTATTTTAGAAGTCTATAAATCTTCTGTCGCGTCATGCTTTCCACTCATTCGACACCACGGTCAATTTCCGCTCTGCCCCCTAAATGCCCCTCGTGACTGAATCTTCACAGTAAAATGTGAATTAGAGTCTATTTTTTCCATGGACGAAGTTTAAGGGCAGTTGGTCTAGTCTTTCCTGAGAAGCTCTAAAAAGTGTGAAAATCCGAAAGTGTCTGGATACTTTTGATCATATAAGTATATCTTATTGTAAAGATAAAAGAAATTTGGGTTGTATGAGGAGGTGTGTAGAGACTTGGCATGGGAATTAAATCAAGAGAAGCTCTTCAATAATTTTAGAGGTGTGCGGAATGCAATTATATATTTTTGTTAATTCCCACACCCCTCTCCCAAGTAAGTGTTATTTTGGTTTTTAGAAAATTATTAAGCGTTTTAGTGGTTTGATTGCAGAAAACCCAGGTAGCACAAGCACACAATATTGTCTAATATCATAAAACTCGAAGAAGTAATATTGTACAATATTTTCCCCAATATTGAAACAGTGTAAAACGTAACACTTTTTCAATACTGTACATTGTTTTTTTCATAATATTGGATAATGTCATATAATACTGTATAATATTATACCATATTAAATAATATTACACTATACTGAATAATATTATATAATATTGCATAATTTAAAAATATTGTGAATATTTTAAAAATACATTTTAGAAGCATGAAAAAATGCTAGTCACTTAATTCCAATGTGCTGAACTTACATGGTTAACACTTTGCGGTTTTTTGAACACCTCTACTTACAGAGAGCTTTAAACCCGGTACCTTCCGCACACCAACCAGAAGCCTTACCGATGGACCAGCTGGACTTGTTTCAGCGAGCGTAAATGATGATAATAAAATTTAGTTACAGAGTTTAGATCTCTACGAAATTTTATGCACATTAACAATTCATACGAATAGTCTTTTTAATTAAATTATCTTTTATCGTTACAATTTCGAGTTCAAAATGAAATTAGAAGTCAAAGAGGAAGCAATTTTAGCTCTTATATCTAAGTTAGCTAATTTAATAAATTAAGGAAATAAGATTTACAAGTAATTTTAATAATGTGTTTGAAAGGTTTTCAAATAATTTTGAAATTTATTTATTCCTCTTTCAATGTATTACGAGACGCCTTTGACATTTATAATAACAGTATTGACTGAAAATCAAATACAAGATTCGCAACAATAAATCACGCGCATATTTTTAAGATGAGAATAACGCTCAAAATTTTTTTCACAGAACAATAGATATTCCATATGTGAGAGCTGTTTTATGGTTATCTTCATTAGCTGAATCCGGACTGCCTTTTATATACAGTAAAACAAAATGATTGTGTAAACATTATTATTCAAATGAACATTTTGTAAAATATTTTTTGGACGCATATGATTCAACGTTGATTAATATAGTATTACGGTATCATCAAGCTGCCATCTGTCGACGGTAAGAATAACTTGACCTTAAAATATTGAACAACGCTGATAAATGTAGAAATCAAAATATTGTATCCATTGTATTGTATAGTATGATATAATATTCAGCATCTTAAAGAATAGTTGTTCCAGTGGGGTTTTTGTAATAAAACCTGCAATCGAGTGATAGCCTGAGTTAAAATGAAGATTTTTATAAATAAACATTGTTTTTATATTATTTGTGAAAATTTAGTATCTCGGAAATACTTATACATACAATACAATAATTTATTACGGTACTCGGTGTTCATAAAATTGTATAACATTGTGCAGATATTATAAAATATTTCTGTGCTACTGGGGCTTTGAGTTCCCGACGAAGCTTCGAAATATAAAAGCGACGTTATCCTTCGAGAACGGATATCACAAAAGGAGGGGTGATTCACAGAAAAACGTCTTAAAACGCGATGGGGGGGGGGCGTGCGAAATGTGATATAATACCTGACGAGGTTGATCTGCGCTCTAAAGCTTGACCTGCTTATCTGGAAGGTAACCGTTGAAGACTCTGTTTCCCCCGGGTGGGTTGTGATGATGCCCCTTTCCCAGATAGCATGTACACTTGCATCAAGTTTGATTTTTCTTGATATTTGCTTGTCATGACAAACTTGATGCGGCAACTTTGCAGCGAACTTCCTGCAAAGTAACAAAGCATAATCGACCAACCCACTTGCAAAACAAGTTTGCTGTGAAGATGATAGCACACTTACAGATAATCTTTGTCTCTGTTTTAAAAAACATCCGATTTTTAATAGCATCTCCTAGACCGTCCTTCTTTTTATTAATTCAATAAATCAATGATATTATGTAAAAAAACTAACTTTTTTATAAAAAAAAATTGAAACATTTTTCATTTTTTTACTAAATATAGAACTCGCACTTTAAAGAAAACTATATCGCCTTTTTCTTAATGTTGAAATTTTAACGTTTATATACAAAAATTAATCTAAAAAACAGTCAATGTTTGCTGAAAAATAATAACTTACATTTTGTCCCATTTTAAAAGTAATTACTTTTGAACCCTAATTTGATAATTTATTCTACTATCAGAACGTAGTTATTATCGAAAATCTCTCTCTCTTTAACTTCAAATGATATTCTCAACACAAAATTTAAAAAATTAATGAAATAAAGAAAACAGTTTAAAATAAATCGTATGCGCGATGTATAAGCGCAGGCTGTCTTCTTCTCTCAGAGTCTAGCTGTCTGACTGGTTAGGACGACAGGTTTAGGAAACGAGATGTCACGGTTTCGAATCCGCGGTTGTGTTCGTACTCTGTTTTTGTTATAGTTTACAATGAGTTTGACGCATGGTGACTAACTCGTTTGCGTAAACTTGTTGCAAACTTGCACGCTTGTCGTGTCAAATTTGTCGCAAGCTTGCAGATTTGTAGAGCAAGATTGCTTTTCAACTTTGCTGCAAACTAAAATTGCTATCTGTGTGTGTTCATACTTCTGATGGCGCCATCTGTTGACAGTATAGAGAACTAAAAATAAAACCTCTCAAAATTATATTAGAAAGAAAAAAATTAAAATAAAAAAACGCTTTGCGTACATTTTATATAAGTGACTGACTCACACCTTTCTGACAGTAGTATTCATCACTGGTATTTGTGATTTTTTAATAATGCATAGAAAATAACAGTTCTTCAAATATTCGTCATCCCTAGCTGTGAGTCACCAGTCTTGTGATATACGTTTCTTGTATAACGATAAAAAGTAGCAATAATAGTTCGAAACAAATATTCACAGGGAAGCTCAGTTAACTGTGATCGGATCGCGTGTTGACACTGGTGTTCCTTAAACATCGATAGTGCAGTCAATAGTTTTCCCAAACTTTCGACTGAAACAATCGATAATATCGATAGTTTCAAAACTATCGATACTATCTATTGTTTTCACCCCGGCGATACTATCGATAGGTGTTCTTCCAGTCGATAGTTTAGAAACTATCGATAGTTTTAAAACTAACGACTGAGCCTATCGGGATAGTAGTTGTATTGCCAGGGAGAAAACAATCAATAGTTTTGAGAAGGTCGATACTATCGATTGTTTCAGTCAATAGTTCCTAAAACCTGCTATTATCGACTTGGCTTCGATAGTATCGATAGTCTATCGATGTTTAAGGAACGCTAGTTGACACCGAATCCGGTGTCAGCAGTCCGGTTTCTTATTCTCCGAGCAAAAGCAGTGGTGTAACAAGGGTGGGGCAAGTAAGGCAATCACCCTGGCACCATTACCAGTTTGAGCAAAATTGAGGAATCAGTTACTTACATATAAGAGAAAAGTACTTTTTTAAAAAATTCTTATTCCTCTTAAGAATGAAAGTGGTTCCAATTAAGTGTGGGAAAACATAAAGGGTGCAGTCATTTTTACAGCCTGGGAACCAACTCACGCTAAGTTTCTCAGAACAAAATAACAAATAGTTTTACATTACAAAAACCCATTCTGCGGAAAACGCGTTAAGGTCCTTTTCAAATTTGTGTTTCTGTAGGGATAGAGGAGGTACCATCCTTGCCTATCCTCAGATCGTTTTAGTAAAGAGGATATAATATATAGATTAACTTCACAGGAAAAATGAAGAAGAAGAAAGACATTGTGGTTTATGGTCCCTGTTTCTCACGGTAGGGTTTAAGGTAAGATGTAATAGCCCCCGTATTCAAACTGATTGGCTTATCGGGTTTTTACGAAGTTCGTGACAAATAATTAGAATTAAAATCCTACTTTTAAGCAGCAGAGTAAATGCATGGAAAAATATTTCTACTTGTTTCTTGAAGTGTAAAGGGAATCTGTTCCAGGTTGTCAATATTTAGAGTTTCTAGGGATAAAAAGTAATGTATATTATTTTTTATTATTCGTATTTGTGGGATTTTTTCGGTGTACTGAATTATTTGTACACATTCTCTCTAAAGTATTAACCCTCCGTTAGGCGAGTGAAATTTTATTACATGGTTAGGAGCGTGGAATGGATATGTCCCCCATTTTATCTTCCTTTTTTTTCTACAAATATTCTTTCTGAGAAAATTATATTAGTCCCAAATTAAAGAACAGACATATAAGAAATGTAGAAAAGAGCAAAAATAATTTTACGTGACTATTTTTAATATTTTTATAAAGATTACAAAAATGGTATAAAAATCAGAGTATTTCTGATTTTAGCATCCTTTAGCATCTTTTCAGTATTATAGCATTTTTGATAATATTTTTGGATAGTTTTGTTCCTATTTCTTCCAAAATATTTCCATCTACCTCTATTTTCATTGACTTTGGTTTTTTTTCTAGTCCTGTACTGTTGATTTCTAACATGGGATTTGCTGTTTCTTTTTTCTCCACTGAAATACGGGCATCGTACAACACTGCTTAAAATTTGATGTATAATAAGTATCCACCTGAAATTTTCGATGGCATAAAGTCGTTTCATATTCCAATCGATATTATGTTGTTAGAAAATTACAAAAGTGTTAATAATATAAGTGTTTTAAATGTTGTAAAAAAAGAACCATAATCCAATGGAAAGTATTACTTAAGACATCTTTTTTTCCCGGCACAGATGATCAAGAACATCAACTCCTTCCAAAACTTGAACAAATTTTTAAAAATATCCTTAAATATAATTTACAACGTTAGTTTTTAGTGTTTAGTTTTTAGACAATCATTTTTCATTGCTTCATAAAATCTTTAAATCATTTGTTTTCCTTTGGTTGAAAAAGATAATCATATTTTAGATACATTTTTAATCAAAAATTTGACTTTATTCTTAAGCTGTGAAGTGTTTCTCTCTTTGTTTTATTTTAAACACAAAGTAATTTTTTTCGGGATTAGATTTATCATGCGATATTTATTAAGTGTATAAGAAATACTTAGAAGATTTCGATAATTTCTAAAGATATAGATATTTTTAACCGTGCATTTCATAAGGTAAAATTTCAGTTCTCCTTATTTTAAGAGTTAGAATATCTGTAGTCATTAATTTAGGCTATTCATTTATGCGATATAAATAATTAAATATAAAGTTTCTAATCACTTAATAAATATAATTGTTGTAATAACCATCGGAATCGTGTGTGATTTTAATGACTAAAAAAAGTTATATATATAGTTAAATTTTTCAAACTATCAAAACACGTCACATTTTCAATATATATACATATTAAACTAAAAAATAAAATGAAAATAATGTTACCTTATCAATAACCATACAAATGAAATACAAAAGATAGTTAGATTATATACTAATGTGTTAATACTAGTTGGATGATTACTACTATGAAAAAGACAACCCAGAACTTTAATTCCAACAATCAAATGCCAATCGATCTTGGGAATCGATTATGTCGCATTAATCCGAATTCGTGGCTCCAACCTTCTGCGAAAGTCAATTGTTGGAAAAACAAAAAGTAGGGGAATAAATCTCCAAAATCTTTCAAGATAAGAAACTAGAAAGTATAACTCAATGCATACCAATTCATAGTCTTAAATATTGTAATGACAAGAGCGTTATCCAAAAGACAGTTCCGCATTTAAAGTGAAAATATTATTTCTAAATTAGGCTATTAAAACTATACTAAACATAATTAAAAATTTAACTGTAAATTTAAATTAAACCAAATATAATATATATATTATTTTGGAAATGTACTTAAAAATAAAATGATGCAATCTTATTCTTAATCTAGCGGCGCCATCTACCTACATAGTGAAATACTAATATCTTTGTGAATTCCGTTATATGATCACATCAAAATAAATCTAAAATACTATTAATTTAAAGGTGTTAAAATTTTTTTATTAACATAAACAAACATGAAATTTCATACATCTTCTCATGCCGATTCAAACTTCATACATCCTCTTATAGCTTTAACA
>BGPR01026383.1:0-21570 GCA_013235015.1 Araneus ventricosus | reverse complement strand
CTCATTTAGTTCATATCAGTTGTGGGTAACAATATTTTAACTGTTTATTTCTGTTTATCTAACAAATTAAGATTTTTTTCCTCGAAATTGGCCATTTTCAATTTTCAGATGTTTTTCCAAGTTTTGGAGCAATATCTCTCCCATTATTGATTTTATAGCATTAAATATGTTTTTAAAACCTTTGCCTTGTTCAAATTAACAAGAATATATAACATATATGTGGAAATTTTCTTTTTACTTAAATTGTTGTGTATATATTATATACATGTGACAAACAAAAAGCTCATATTTAGGAGAAGAATAAATTTTGCTTTTTTCCATTTTCTTCTTATATAAAAATTGTTAGCTTCTCATTTAGTTCATATCAGTTGTGGGTAACAATAGTTTAACTGTTTATTTCTGTTTATCTAACAAATTAAGATTTTTTTCGTCGAAATTGGCCATTTTCAATTTTTTCAAAATTTAGGTGTTTTTCCAAGTTTTGGGGCAATATCTCTTCCAGTATTGTGTTAATAGCAATAGGTGTGAATTTATTTAAGGGAAATGCTTTATTTTTAAATATCATTAAATTATCTTATGGAATCATCAAAATTTTAAATTAAAGAACAGTATCAAATCGTGCATTTAATCAATTTTCTTTCTTTCAGAGTGATTTTTTAAGCGGTATTGGAGGACACTCAGCCAGCATCTCTCAACTAATTTGTCGTTTGAAGGCAACTAAGAGTGTGAATTTGGTATGTTCAATTCAATCTCATAAACAAGTTGATTTTGTGTGTGTGTGTGGCTAATATGATACTTTAGAAAATATGAGATGATATTGCTGGAGAATGTTCTGTATTATAATAAAGTGTTATTGCTTGTTATCCATCAAAAATTTTGGCTTTTGATGATGGGCATAGCTTACAAATCTTTGGAGTTTGATAGTGGATTTGATATTGAACTCTTGAGCAAAATCTTTTATCTCCAACATTTCATTTTTCTATCAGAAAAAGGAACCTATTAATGAACAGTTGAAATTACAGTCCAAACCGAGGGATTTAATGTGAACAAATGAATTTGTTTTGAAAATAATTCTAACTTTCAATAGAAACAGTAAGTGAAAATAATCTGTCACTATTGTGTGGTAGTTTATTTATAATTTTCATAAACTAAAAATAAAGTTTTATATACTTTATAGATAAACTATGAAGCACTTTGTCTAAAATAACCCAGTCTCAAATATTTTCTAGCTTATTACAAGTATTTCATTCATGTTCTATGTTTTTATGGGTAAAGGAAGGGACATTTCAATAGAATACAGAAAAAAAATTACTTTAAATTTTAAGGGTTTGGAACTTGATATAAAGAGATAGGATTTTGAATTTTGTGTTATTATTTTTAATTTTCATATTTGGTTCGATGATTCCTTTTGGAACCTCCTGGGAAGAAAAAGCTAATTCCTCCCCCCTTCCCCTCTTAAGAAACTTATGAAGCCAGAGACCAGCTCTCCACATTTCAAAATAATTTGGTTAATTATCTTTTGAGCGTTTCATTGGTTCCAAAGAACTTTCATTCAGAAACTTGCCTCGAATTTATAAATTTGTTGAGTGATTTATCTCTTCAAATCAATGTATGATTTATATATAATTGATGTAAATTAATAATGGTACATTGATTTCTTTTTTCATTAGGTGCCGTGAGAAATAATCTTTTCGGTAGCAACAGAAGTGGAAGTCCAAGAAGTTACTGAAAAAACATAAATAAAAGTGTGAAATGATCATATGTAAATGTGTAAAATAAAACAAAAGTTTACTTTTTGTTTGTTTTTACTTTACTGAAAATTAACATTTTTTACTAGCAAAAAAGATTTAAAAGCAATTGTGTCAACCATAATATTATAGATTATTTACAATTTTTATCGGGAGTTAAAAAAGCTTATCAAATTTTAAAATTTATTGTTCATGGAGCTTTGCAGCTTATAACTGTAACACGTTAAACCAAAAAATATATATATATGCCCAATACTCCATCTAAGTGAAAGAAAATTCGGACAATTTTGATTGAAGAGTCATTAAAAATTGTCTGCATCACAGAAACTTTATTTTAATAATTTTATGAACTATAACAAAAATGTTTTTCTTTCCGAAAATGTAACGAACAATCAACTTTCAATTATATTTTGTGAATCATCAATGGAGAGTTCATAATAAACATGTCAAATAAATCAGCTGTATAATTTTGGAAAGTTTTGTCACACTAACTTTGAATTTAGAGTAACACAACTTCCCTAATATAATTATAATTTGTTAAATAGCTGGAAAAGTGAACTATGCAAATGCATCATGCATTATTTTTTAAGGAGGGGCCCAAGTTGTTAACACCGCCACTGGTTCTTTGGCATCTCATAAAATATTAATAAGGTAAGTGCTCCAGTAGTGGGTCACTTGAATTTTTGAGTTGTAAAACAAGAAATTCCAACATTGCAATGAAATAAGAGATCTGCCTCTGGTAGGCTGAAACACTTATCAACTAAATACCAAAGGCACAGCCTTTATTTCCTGTTTAGTTTGGAGCTAGAAAGTTTGTTGCTGAGGTTGGTCTCTGAGAGAAGCATTTTTAGTTTATTCTTAGTGATTTCCTTAAGAGGCAATTCTTCAACTATTTTTTAGCATACATTCTGTTTGTTTTTAGATTGAATTGTTATTGATATTATTTGATTATATAATGAATGTATTATAAACTATCTTTAAATTAAATAATATTGATAATTTATGGATAGTGAAGGGTGGCCCACTTTTTGATCAATGTTTTACTAAATGCTCCAGTAGTGGGCCTAGGGGGAGCCAGTACTGGAGCACATGCTTTCTCTCGAATAGACTGTTTTGTGATGTTTAATAAGAAGGTTATATCTTGTAAAGTCTTTTTATTTAATTAGATTTGCTTTATTTTTATCAGAACCAGTACTGGGCCCACTTTTGGTACACTAATGGAACATTCTAACCAATTACTTAAATAATAAATATTTTATAGTACTGTTGAGGAAAAGACTGATATTCAAGAATTAGTTGGGTGCTGTAACGAGGCAGACAATAATAACTATCGTATTGCTTGACCATTGAAAAATATTCCATCACAATTTAAAAGGGCTCTTTTCTGGCCGCAGAGGCAAGATGATAAAAGAAAAAAAAGATTTATTCAACATAAAATATCACGATTTAATATCCATAATGCCCCAAACAGAACTTAAAATGAAAGATCGATAATTAGAATAAACTTTTAATAAAAAATTGGCTGTTGGAGAAAAAATGTAAATCTCATGTGACTAGAATCTATAAATAAAAGATTTCACCTATATCAAGCCATTTTTATAGTGTATAATGTATTGTTATTATTACTATATATAATAATTTTATTCTTTTTTATTGTCATAATTGACAAATCTGGGTGGCCCACTTTTGGTATGCCCACTACTGGTACATCAAAAGTTTGCTATGCCCACTTCTGGTGCATAGGAGTGATCTAAGTTTTTAATTTTTTAAAAATTATATTACAATTATTTTGATATTTCATGTGATTATTATTTTAGATAAAAGTTTGAACAACCATAAAAAAATATAGATTAGCGAAACTTCTCAAAAGTTTAGATAATAATTGAGGAAATACCCTTAAGTGGCCCACTATTGGAGCATTTACCTTAATTGGGTATTTTTTGATATCCATGTGCTTATTGCCAAAATCTTTCCAACCTAAAATCTATTGGCTATCTTTTTTATCAAAAAAAACATCCAACCATTTATTTGAACAACCAATTTTTCATCGTACACACATCCAAATCTGTTTGTATATTCATCTGAAAGTTATCGGAAATTCATCGCCATGAAACCGCACTGCTGGGTTTTCTATCGTATCGGCTAGCAAAACTCATCCGATATCGATGATCGGCTGATCTATGGCCGATGAGACATTTCGGAGCAATTCCCGATGAGAATTCATCCCTATCCGATAAGAATCCGTTCATCGGCCGATCATTGTGTGATCGGGTTTCGATGAAAGGCCTTTCAATGGCCGATGACATTTTGCTACTGGGGTATGATTATTTCCGCAGAGGTAAAGTGTTATGGTCTCGGCTTCGAACCAGAAGGCTCCAACTTTGAAACCCGATTCCAATGGAGGCCGCGGTGGTGTAGTGTTAAGGCGTCGACCCCGGGAGCGAAGGGTCGCAGGTCCGAAAACCGATTCCACCGAAGATCCGCCGTGTATGGGGCCCGCTGCACGCTAAATCATACGTATTGGCCAAACGACCTCCCGCTGGTGTGGCGCAGTAGTTTGGAGGGGGGTGCAAGGTCAGGCGTCGTCCTCATCATCTGACCGCGGCTCAAAACTACGAGGTCCGTCCTAAATAGCCCTCGTGTTGCTTCAGAACGGGGCGTTAATATAACCTAATCTAACCTAACCTCCGTGTATGTGGGGCTGTTGCAAGTTAAGTCATACGTAGAGGGCAGGCGTCTTCCCTCTGACGCTGTGCAGAAATATCATGAGAGGGATGCCAGCTCAGGTGTCAATCTCGTCATCTGACAGTTGTTCAAATTACGAGGCCGGTCCCAAAATAGCCCTCGTGTTGCTTTAATATAGAACGTTAATATAGCTAAAACGTAAACTCATCTATGAGACATTACAAAGCTGGATTCCTGTTATTTTTTAAACATTTCTAAAGACTGTGGATGACTTCATTTTAGCTCACAATTTTTAAAATACAAATAAGAAAGTTTAATTTTAAATAATTCGTAAAATGCAAGTAAAATGGCATAATGTTGAAGATGCAATGCAACAAAGAAAGCGTTGAGCAAGCCTGATTTGTAATGTTTCGATTTTATTCCTTGATGAAATAATATTTGATTCTACATCTGTTGCATTGTTTCTATTCTTTGTTTGATGGTTTTCCAGTCTCTAGCTCCCATTTAGTAACAAACGAATACTTATGTTTTTGTAAATGAAATTGCATTTAATTTAATTAGTAATTATGTGCCTACCCTAAAATCGAAGTTTTCATGAAAATTTTCGAATTTCTTTTATTATTTTGTATCAAAGCCCATCCATTTAGGATTCCAAAAATGGTTTGCTTTAGTCCCGTCGATAGTTATAAGCAAAGTTATTGCCTAAAATATGAACCAAAAGTGAAATTTTCGAAACCGAAACTACGCCATAGAAATGTAAAAAAACGCATCTAAACAGCTATTTCTTTACTCTTAAACAATGCGAATGTACATTTTACTTTCTAAATATAGAATTAAGTTTTATTTATTTATTATTGTTTTAGGCGTATCTGGCAACTGCTTCTCTAGTTATTGGATATTTTACCTAAAGAAAATTTCGCAAACTCGAAACACTGCTAATAGGTACTAAGATAGCAGTTTAATTATTCAATTCAGGCGATATAGGGCTGATGACTGTATTTAATCATCTTAATGTAAAACTTGAACCAGAAATTATTTTTAAAAAGTACATAGGAATTGATATTTAGAGAATTAAGAAATCGAATCGACAAGTCGAACCAGAAACAAAATTATCAAGAAAAAAATTCGAAGCTAAAAGAAATTCAAAATTAATTAAAAATTAAGTCGAAGAAAGCTTAACTTACAATTGCTGTGAATTTTACGTTGTTAAAATATGTATATAATTTTTTGAGCGAGTTTAAAATCTTTAATTGCGTTTTCTGGAAAATTGCTATTTTCATTTTTTCGGATTACGAAAAATCTCATTTCTTATAACTTTTTAAAGATATTCAAATAAAATTTGATCACAGTGTTCTATACATTTCTAGATATGTTCTGAACCTCAAATAAAGCTTGAAAGTGTATAATTATTTATTTTAGAGCTGTTTTTATTTGAAAAAGTAATAGTTTTTTCTTGTGAAAAGCTATTGCGTATACAAACTTAGGTATATCTCAGTAACTTTAAAAAGTAATCTAAATATTCTGCTTCACAATACAGGTAAATGCATAACAAGTATATTATTGAAAGAAAAAGTGAAATGTATGCATTATAATATGTTATAAGAAGTTTGGCGTAAACGTCAATTTTTACTAAATTTTGACCTTGGTCAAAATTTGGAAAATAAAAAATTTGTTCATTAAAATGTCATTTGAATTAACAGTTTTATACACCATTATAACTGAAAACATAATGCTTGAATAAAAATTTCCTCTTTTTTTCCAAAAAGTGCTCCGAAGGTAGGCACATACCTTAAACAAAGAAATAGTTTTTCACATTACCGCTTTACTTGATGAAATTTCAGATTTAAATCCATCTTTCATTAATGGTAAATAGAAACTCATATTTTCAACATAAAACATGTAACTGATTTCACATTTAGTCAATAGATTCGATCTTATTTTAACCCACATGTTACTGTTACTAAATCATTCCTTCAGACGCAATTATTTTACAGAAGCCTCTGCGAATTCCCCCAAGGTTTTGTTTGAAATATATCCCAGTGATTCTTGGAGGCACTTTTGCTTCAAGTTATTAATTACCTCTGGATCACTGATTAGAAAAGGGATAAGCCAAATAGTTACCTCTAATTTCTCATCGAAGTTAATTGACAAAATGCTTCTTTTTAAGCATCATTCAGGGAAAGAATAGTTGTTTAGAGAAAAACATACAGTTATTTTTTGAAAGTAGTTTTTTAGCAAAGAAATCTCTGACTAGACTTTCAAATTCTATATCTATTTTTCTGAGCAACAGATAGGCATCGATACTTTTCTTTTAGGTATAACTCCCTCTCGTAATGTACTGTTATGCTTAACCCTTTCTGGGGCAGTGTTCACAAAAGAGGACACCGACTTTAAAATTTTCTAAAAAAAATCCCAATCCACTTTGAAACCCGGAAAGATGCACGAAAATGCAGTAAATAGTACTTCTTTTAGGATGTAGATGGCAGCAC
The DNA here is from genome assembly GCA_013235015.1 of Araneus ventricosus. Lineage (NCBI taxonomy): Eukaryota > Metazoa > Arthropoda > Arachnida > Araneae > Araneidae > Araneus > Araneus ventricosus. The sequence goes on along the minus strand of BGPR01026383.1, from coordinate 14,648 downwards.
AATGAAATTTCGCTTTTGAAACGAAAAAATAAAGATTAAAAATGGGAAAATTCCTCGATTCAGAGATAGGAAATTTTTTGAATTCTTAGCGTTTACAATTTTATCAAATTCACTTGACAATTTTTCTTCAATATTCTTGAAGTTTTAATTTATGATTTTCTTTAGAATTGAACAATATTTTTTGAGCGTACCAAGGTGCCTATATCTAAAGGGGTCCTCATATGAGAGGGTGTCTCCAACGGCGTATGACCCCTCTCGGAATTATGCAAGTTAATTTTTTTTTGTAGATTCTATGTCTTGACAATAAACTATTCCTGATGTCTATCCTCATATTAAAAAAATGCCTTGCTCCGGAAAGGTTAATGCTCTGTAAAAATTACATTAGAAAAGAGAAAATCTACGTATTGTATTTGCTAATTCAAAGGGGGAGGGTAATTTGCGATAGATTTTGTGGAGATTCTATTTCTACTATATCTGTCACTAAGCAGCTCATTACAAATTCGCAACTTCTAGACGTCCCTTGAATCTCTGAGCAGCAATATAAGGATGCGGTAGAATGGTAGCCTAGTTCTGAATTTCAAAACTGTTAAGTAAAAGTTTCGTGGCAATGTATTCAAGAGGCACAGAATTGAACAGGAGAAAGTTTTTATTCCGAACTAACTTGATTCTCCTCAGCGAAACAAAAGCATCTTATAAAATCTGCAAGCTTTTAATTCCTCCAATGTCCTATTTTTAGCCTTACATCCTTTCGGTATGTCGGGCGTTGCGCGTCTCTATCTATCCATATAACATCTGTAGCTGACAACGCTATCACAGCAGTGCATCTGTAGAGCGTAGTAGTTGTGACTCTTGTAAAATGACATTAAGGTAAGCTTCCATGCTCTGAAGATTAACCCATTTACTTAAGAATACCTGAATACTCTTGGCTTACCTACAGCAAATATAAGCGCCGTTGCCATTATTAATTAATACTTAGAAATGAGAAAAATAAATTTAAAAAACAACTGGGATTGTTCCGCAAATTTCCATTGTGCAAAGAAACCCACTTTTTTGGTGCAAAGTTAACCCACATCAAGAAAATATTAATTATAGCCCAAATAACAAGTGCAATTAGCATTCAAAGAAACAGAATGAAATCTAGGTTTATTGTATTTTACAATGAAATGCACTTGCTTTCATATATGTTGTATTTTTTTCACCATAGACGGATTTTTCAGCACTAAAAGTTTTGCTGAAAAACTGGCTCAATGTTTTTATCTTTCTGTAACCTCGTGAGTAAATGTTATTTAGTTTAACCCGAGAGAACGTGCGCCTCCTTAACGAAAGTTAAAACAAGCGGGGGGGGGGGGTCATTGAATGCCCCCATATTGAAATTCAATCCGGCGCTGTTAAAAACATTGTATTTTTAGTTGGAAAAATAACGCTTTTGACATTTAAAAATTTCGAATACAGTGCTTAACACAAATAAAATCTACTCCATTATTATCAACTAATAAAGCTCGGATACCTAGAGGTTCTTTTTTCGCGCATATCTTTCACGTGAAAAGTATAGTGCGCATTTCTCGATAAATGTATTTGTTCACTCTACAATTAAATGTATCATATTATCGTTGATGAATAACTCCTAACTCTTCACAGGGCTTGTCACATCTTTCGCTGGTCCTTTTGTTACAGGTAAGCGCGACACAATATTATGACAACGAATATCTTGCCTACATTGTGTTTTTCTCCACTCAGTGCCCTCTTTTCATGAAAACAATTCTAAGTTATTCACATCTTCATTTCCAGAATCTCCGTCCTCTTCCGATTCCGCATCATGTTCGCTGAAACTTTCATGATCTAAAAAAAATCTCTTCTAAAACAACCTCAGGTCCAAAGTCTTGATCTTCATCGGTTTCAATTTCAGCAAGGAGTTTCCATAAACGTTCCATTTGTTTTTCGTATGAAGTCGGCATTGTGAGCAGCAGGTAAATACTTCTATTCAAAAAGGAGAGCAACCAACTGACGTTGTCAGCAGCTCGAAATAACTGATCTGTGGAACAAACGCAAGTATCTATTCCATATCCCAAATAATTGACAAAACGTGTATTAGGGGACGAAAAATTCCGGAAATACTTTCTAAATACTCAGAAAAGGCAGAGGGGGTGACTAACTCAACTACTAATGGGAAAGGAATAAACAGGTGGCTATGGGTTTGGGTTTCGGAGTTTGCAGAGAGATTGTGGGGTCATAAAATGACCCCCGCGCGTCCTCCCGGGTTAAGGATTGAAATACACTGAAAACATTCATAATGGCACGGTCCATTATTTGTTAAGATATGATTCACACTCTGTATATGCATTTTTTGGAACCCTTTCTGCTCTAGAAAAAATTCAAATTGTTTCTTTACGGTATCCTCAAATTTCAATACTTTCTGGTGAATTAGAAATTCCATGTATCAACTTTTATATTATGTTTTAAAACCGGGTTTTTAAAAGAGAAGCAAAGTAGTGCTTTCTCGACTTTTCTTTAACACTGAAGTAAATACTTTTCAAATTGATCGTTCATAAAGTACATTTCTATTTTTATTCCTCTTTAGTAGAAACCTATGCAGATGGAACGAGACTAGCAGAATAATAACTACAACCTCTTTTAAACCTCCTGATTTTTTTTTTTTGCAACATTTTCTGTAAAATTGCTCTCCCCCGTTAGGGATGGCGGTTATTTTCGAAACTAACTATATTCTAAACTTCTGTTATTAGGAGTTTTTTATGGTGGTTATAACCGCTCAAAATAGCAGGTTTTTGAAATAACCGGTTTTCGTTTTTTAATGGGAAAACAAAAACACAGTTTGTAGACAATTTTGTATTAATATTGTTTTAACAGGAAATCAATCCATTGGCCAATATTTATCTATTCGTAAAGACTCTTTCAGTAATTCGACAACCAACAGACTCCTCGAAGAAAAGAAAGGAACCCACACCGACCCGACATACCCCAAAGGGTGTAAGACCCTTAGCGGTACGGTGTTGAACAAAAATAATTAAAAAGAAAAACAAGAGAAAGATACTGTCGTTTAGCACAAAAGGGATCCACCCCTCAGTCTCCAGGGACAAGAAGAGCTGGGGGATTTAGGAAACATAAAAATATAAGCCCGTATTACACAATAATTTATAAAACAATACACAAAACTATTGCACACACATACTACACACAAAAACATGTTTGGAATTTAAATACATCTCAGAATAATCCTGAGCATATTTCTTTTAAAATGTACTATGGAATCCATTCTACAATTTTTGTTTAATTCGATTCTTTCAGAGTATTTATCTTAGTTTTTTGCTTTCTTTGAACGATTTTTATTTCCATTGTTTTTTTTTTTTTTTTTTTGTATGAAGCTACAATTGTGCTCTTCTTAAACCTTGTATGAATTTTATTGTTTAAATTTTGCTATTTTTGTTTAAAGTTTAAGTTAAATTTATTTTTAAATTTATTCTACTTTTTTTAGTTGATTGTTTTTAAGCTCTATTCTACATTAGAGTGTCCTTACTTCTCCATTTAATTACTCTACACCAAATTCAAACTGAAAAATAATTGATACAACCAAATTATACTAGTTTCTCTGAATTGATCCAGATCAATCCTCTAGAATCAATCATCATAATTCACAGTTAGATATCACGAAACCTATCCTGTTTCCACTCTACCTCCCACTGATACCAAGCAATACGTTTCAGGAACATAAATTCGAGGTTTCGGATTTCTGATTAAATTTAAATCCCTAAAGGTAGCGAGCGTCCAACCAATCACAACTCGATGTGCCACCAGGAAAGACTAATCAATGCCAAGGCAATTATTTCTCCCCAGGTGCGGAAGTGGGTAATAAGTTCACAGCAGAAACAGAGAGAACTTCAGGAGTGTCACTTTCACTGATAACGAGTGGCATTATGCTCGAATGCCATTGTTTTATCGATGAATTAACAGGCTCTCCATTCGTGTGGTATTGACAGAAAGTAGAAATGAAGAGTGCTGATGTTTGCTTACAAATGGGAACGTCTCCCAGGTGCAATTGACAGGAAATTTTTCGATACGCTTTTTTGTTTAACCGACGTTGCTACTTTAACTCGCAGTAAAAACTGTTATTTTCAAGTGAAATTGCTGCTATTTTTGTATGAAAGTGGAACTGAATGTGCTTATCATAGATGTTTTATCATATTTTTATAAGCTGCAGTTTTGTGAAATTTCTCAACTTTTGTAAACCGCTATGATTTTTTACATTTGTATAATCACTTTTGCAGTAATATGTGCTGTAAAACATTCCTTTAACAGTATATAAATAATCGTGAATAAATGAAATTTGACACACTTTAGATGGCATTCAATTAGAAAAATGACCATAAAAGTATTCTTTATGGAGAAGAATTGAAAAATTTCAGTAACAAAAATAAATAAATAAGAATAAACTTTGAAAAAATAGTTAAATTAAAAACTACAAACAAAAAGCTTAAATTTTATATTATGGCGAATATACAAAATCTCATCTATACTTTGAGATCATATATTTTGATGGAGAAGAAAAAAAATTATTCACATATTCAAATTGCTCTACCTTTAATTCCCTTAGACAACCCATGTGGTTATCCGTTTCTTCTTCGAGCCCTTTTGGCAGCCAGTGTGGTTACCCAATCTCCATTTTTTTATCCCTTTTAGCAACCCATGTGGTACCCATTTTCTTCTTTCTTCAGTATCAATAAATTGATAAATAATACATGCGACTATACAATATGAGTAGAAACTATAAATATCATCAGAAAGATCGGAAACCCTACTAATCAGCTATGTTTCGGCCTTGAAACTGTTGCTTTAATGACACAATATTTGCAGAATCGGCCAAAAAAAAGTGTCCGATTGCTGCTAATTCCTAAGGAACTAATCCACCGCCTATAAGCTAGATATTTATATTTGGGGCTAAATTCTCATTGGGTACATTGGGTTATAAATGCTATATTTATTTTCATTTATGTAAAATATAATATTGCTTTACAGCTGTTGCTATGTTAAACATATATTCATCGCTTCTGTCAAGCACCTGTTTATATTACAATATGCTGTATATATAAGGTTCTTCTAAGATAATTTAAAGTGCGATGGACGAAAAAACTATAAATAGAATTAAATTCACTAAATCTATAAACTTTTCCGTCTCAGTTTTAATGTACCAAATGACAAGATTTCTCTGTTGTATTGATAAACATGGCGAAAAAACACGAAATCTCTACTAAAAATAAAGGAGAATGTCTGGTGTGTGTGCGTGTGTTTGCGTTCTACAGAACAGACCGCTAGACTTAGAGCAACGGAATTTGACAAAAACATACCTTCGAGGGTGGGAATGTACACCTCGGGGCCGTTTTGTTGAAATTTTAATTAGGAATGCAATTAATTAAAAATTAAGCTAAATTTTGGTGTTTTACACCAATAACATCCGAACTTATTACAGCACAAAAGTTATTTTTATACCACCATAAAATTAAAAAAAGATCTTTCTAATTATATCAAAAAAGTCATATTATTTTTTCTCTAATTTTCATAAATATTTAAAATTTTTTTGGCATAATTTACAACAATACTTTTCATTGTTTCAACGCAATTCAAGCAGTTTTCATTGCTTAAATAAATATTTATTCGCATGTTTCTCTTCCATTATTGAAAGCTAAGGTGATATCTTAATGTTTAATACCATGTTTTAATCAGTATATTTTCATCCAGCTAAAATGCTGCTGGAAGTAAACTGTCTAGCGCCATTTTAATGTTGAAATCAAATGCATACTTTTGCATGAGAAATAAGAGAGTGAAGTTGATCCCGACAGCGCGCAATTGGATGTTACATGACACAGACGGTTACTTGACACCATTAGGGACGTTCATGAGCTAGGCTGAGTGCGGCTCATGAGTTCAAGGCTACTTATGACCACTGTATATCCCGAACTCGGAGGCAGGAGAGAAAGGCAACCGAAAGAACACGGGTTGAACGCCTATCATAATGAAATTTAAAATTACTTTGTGCTGGGAATGGAAAATATAAAATTATACATAAAAGATTTAACTGAAATTATATTCCTGGCGAACAAGCTGGTCGCCGATGGCGGCTAGTAAACAATAGTATATAATTGCATGTAGTTATGAAATGCGTACACACAATTAAATTATTTTGGTTTTTGATTTCATCAGTCTGAATGTAAAGGATAATAGAAAAAATTAAAGTATCACTAAATTAAATATGATTACAGAACTCATTGTTATTAATCCTCCTTAATCAGTTATCATAATTCATCGTAAGATATGACCGACTCCTCCTTTCCTTTCCCGATTTGTCCAGGAAATCCTTTGAAGTACATTTCAAGAGTTGAAATTCAAGGTTTCCTATTACTGATTATATTTAAATCCCCGAATGAAACAAATGTCCGTCCAATCACAGCTAAATGTGCCACCAGGAGAGACTAATCAATGCGGAAACAATTATTTCTCCCTAGGTGCGGAACTGGGCAATAAGTTCACAGCAAAAACGGATATAGCGTCAAGAGTGCCACTTTCACTGATAACGAGAGGAATTAAACCCGAATACGATTATTTTATAGGTGCATTAACAGCATCTCCATTCGTGTGGTATTGACAGATATTGAGAAAGGGAAGTGCTGATGTATGCTTTGATTGAAAATAGAAGCGCTTCTCTGGCGTTATTAAATGGGTATTTTTGTATGTCATTGTTTCACGATGAAGCAGTTTAATTTATCAGTGGAAGAGATTTTTGAGAGAAATATGAACCTCTCTCGTTTTAAGGGTGTAATAAAACCACTGATTCATAGATTTATAATATTATTTTCATGTTAGATTACTTGCGGATAGGATTTCATCTTTTTTGTTTTATTTTATTAAATAGATTATTCAAACGGAAAAATAGGTATTTTACTACTTTAATCATCTTAATAAAAAATTTATATGCCGTGTCTCTCGATGTATTTGCAGTCATATATTGTTTCCTCTCAGTGATATTAAATCTGTAAACAATAGCAGCTAAAATTTATTCCACGTACGTCTTTTATGCTTAAATCATTGAAATGATCAAAAAGATCTCCAGATGAATAATAAAATCCCGAAAGTATACGGAAATAAATATTTATTAATAAAAAGAGTTTTGATTATAAATTACAGTTCCTCAATTAACGGAAAACCAGATCATCAAACAAAATTCTCAGAACATATCTTTTTGGTTTATCATATCTAGATGTCATACAGTACCAAGTTAAAATAAAGCTAAAATAATTCGTAAGTTATAGGTAGAGATGTTAACGATTAAATATTGAAATAATTAATATTTCTATTATAAGTTGAACATCAAAAATTAAAACAGAATTAAATATTTTACAATACGAAATAAAAAACATTTCAGTAAACAATATCTTAAGAGAATGATTTGTCTACAGCTTAATCAATTTTCTATAAATTTTGCAAAGAGTTATAAATACATATTAAAGGTTTTGTGGTATGTTATCTGTACTAACCCATCCAAAAAAGAAAAAAAGTTCAACATCCATAACATGTTACAGGAAAAAGTAAAAAATATATTTAAAAAACTTATTTTGGACTTTGAAAGGACATTCGATTTTTTTTCCATCTAAAGCAATTCCTATTCGTTTATGTAAACTATTCTGTATTTACTCATTTATCCCCGTAAAAAATCTGCATCTATTCAAATACGGAAGTAACATCTTTAGGATCATCATAGTAAATATCCAAAAACTATCTATGAGATGTAATTCTCGCGTAATCAGAAAACATACCGTTTCATACACAAGAGTTTTCCTCATGAACCATTCATATGTTTGAAAACTCGTTAAAAAAACCGCTTCCTATTAAAGTTCCGTCATTTAAGTATTAAAAATTAACATGACATTGTTATAGTTTGAAGTTATTGAAAACATAACTAATCGAGCATGATATAAAAAACCCTGACACGCAAATTAATGAAAGAGAAATATAATGCTGTTATTAAATCAATCATCATAATGCACCATTAGATAGCAGAGGCACCTCACGTTTCTATTTCCCATGAGACATGCCCAGCAACACAATTATGTAAGAAATATTAAAGATTTCCAAATCCTTATTAAATTTTATTATTATTTATTTTATAGAAGCGAGTGTCCGTGCAATCATAGCTCTCGGAGTCACCAGGAGAAATTAGTCGTTGCTGAAACAATCATTTCTCCTCTGGGTGTAGAATAAGTTCACAGCAGAAAAATATATCAGAGAGTTTTCAAAAGTGTCTGCTCCTTTATATATTAATCAACAGTTGTACGAATATGTTTTTGGTTCTAGTACAAAATGGTATTCACTTTAACAATTCACTTCCTCCAGTAAAATAAAGTTTCTTTCATTCCAATTGTTTAAAGTGTTCTCTGTGATCAAGACCCAATCAGACAAAAATATTCTGGTGTCAATCAAACACTAAATGCCCAGCTTAGTTGTATGTTTTAAGAGAAAAAAAAAATGTTTCAACTATTTAGTAATATTCTGTAATAGACTAATTTGTCATAACATCTATTACTATTCATCACTGTATTGTTTTTTATTGAGTTACTTATTTATATTGAGCTTTTTTAACAATTTTAAACAGCTTGATATCAAACAATATACATCTTCGACTATGTCATGAAGATGAAAGTGTCGCGTACTAGCGACTGAGTATAATAAGTTAGTATGATTTTTTTTTTTTTTGCCTCAATAAAGGCCCACATATGCCTACCCAACCGACAGGAAGCCGTCCTGCCTCCTAATTCGAGGCTATACTGGGGTGTAAAGTAAAGTAAAGTGATACGGTGTAACAATAAGCTTGAAGGCTATTGTTTTATCTATGAATTAATAGCATTCCTGTGTTATTGACAAAAAGTAATAATGGAGCGCGTTGCTGTTTGTTCTGCTTCAAATTATGCGTTATGCAGGTGCAATTGAATGGGCATTTTTAGTTATGGTTTCTTTCTCTCGTGGAGGAGATTTCTGAGAGATACTTTGCGATTGTCATTTATAGGTAAGGGACGCGATGCCCTAGTGGCAAGATCTCTGTTACGGGGCTAGAGGGTTCCAGGTTCGAACCCGAGTTCACTGAAGATTCGCCGTATATCTGTATAGGTCGTAACTGTTTTATATATAGGATGTGATTATCTTTTTAGTTAATCGACCAGTTAAAATGTATTGTTATTAATTTCAGTATGGAACGCTTTTGAGGTTTTAGTTTTTCATACAACTAATGTTATGTTAAGCTATAACACTATTGAAATATATGTCGAAACAATATAATGCTTACGCAGGCAGAAAATCAATCATACAAATGTGAAAGAAAGTTGTAGGAAGAAAGATCAAAAATAGCATCAACCGCCTGAATATGTGAAAGCAGAAAAGAAGTCAACTTTTATGTCTGTTCAACTGAATTTTTCTGTAGAAGGAAAAAAATATTATTTTTTATTCCGCCTTTATTCATCTAAACCCAATAGGATGTTTTAAACAGCAGCAGTTAATCAACTTAATCATCGCGAAAACAGCTTTGAGGGAATGCGAGTTTTATCACATTTAGAAGAATAATAGCCTTAAAGCAATAAACCTCCATCAAACTGTTCGCACAAGATTTCTTTTTGAAAAACAAGAAAATTGTCTAAAACTTAAAGGGAAACCAGAAATTTACGACTTGCGAGATAAATAGCCACTTTAACTATACAGTTCAAGAACTCGGGATTGCGAACTGCTGAAAAGATGTTTCCTTTCTTTTATTTATTACCGAAATGGGTCAAAGACTAATAGAATTTTAGTCGGTTTAGGCCAGCAGTCAATAGGACTTGAGCTTTATTGGCTATTTTCAGTTGTTTCGCCATCTGCTTTTCTCAGCTGAGGTGTTTAAGAATTGTAGAGGAAAAATAAAAACTTAATAGAATTTCAATGCACTTATTTCAATAGCCGTGTTGGCTATTTTCTATGTTTATATTGCCCGGTTATTGAAAGTTACGAGTGACAGAATGTATACAATGGTTCTGAAAATTTATTGCAACCATTTTCTTTGATGAAATGGCGGCAATTATTGACCTTCCTATAGCAGTAGAAGTTAGAACTTTTAAGAAATAAGGCTGTTCAAGTAAGAACACTGAACTCAACGATTTCTAACTAAATTCCTTAGGAAGAAATGTTTCAAGAAAATTAAACTCCATTGTATAATATAATATGAATGACGTCTTTCAAAAAGATCATTCCTTACATTAACTGTCTTGAATATTAATGTAAATTACCAACTAATTGATAAATTAGTATACAAATTAGAGCTCAATCTAAATTTGAAAAAAAAATTGCTGAATATTTAAGCTTGAATAATGAAATAGAAACAACTGATGCATTTGAAATATTGGAGCTGTGTTCAACAGCTGAATATCAGATGAAAGATTTAAATTTAATCACACATCCTTCCTACCATTAAACAACTCAATATTTAAGGAATTGCGAAGATTAGTTAAATAATAAAATCAGCCGGACTGATCTCCTCTCCAGTGCCTCGCATGCTTCCATAATATGACACATTTTATGTTTTGATTCCTCAAACTGAGAAGAGAATCGAGTACACATTTTGGAACATTACCTGCCCTTGAACACTGGCTGGGTTTACCCGCTTAACGACATAACCCGACGTAACTCGTTCTAAATACCGTGAGTTTCGAAATAATTTGGTCCTTAAGCGGTTGAAATTCGATATCGATTGAGTACTGCGGTATAAAGATATCAATTGGATTTATCAACCTTCCTTTTTGCATTTTTGAACTGCCGTGTTCGGATACTCACGAATAGATTTGCCACAAAAAAACTAGAAAAAATATAATATTTTAAACGATTCCAGCTCTTTAATATTGCATACTAGCAGTACCCGCACGACGTTGTCCGTGATATCATGACTTCAACAAAGTAAAAAAAAGTACTTTAATCAAAAATAACAATAAAAAATTACAATGTGTAATTCATTAGACCGCAAGCAACGAATGCGAGGCAAAGAATTATGTTAAGACACTGGACGGTCATTCAGTAAATATGACGTCACCTACTGTGACGAATGTCATGAAATGCATGCTGGGTACGTTTTACTTGGTACATAGCTTTGTTTCGGTTGTGCGAGAAAAAGAGTTTGAACTCATCAATAAAATAATTAATTTAAATTCGAAGAAAAAAGTTATTTATCCGTTCTTTTGTTTTAAATCAGGGCGAAATATTCTAGTTACTACCTTAAAAAAATTGAAATGATAGAACGTCGAATGTACGAAAGTAAAAATGTAGAAGGAAAAATTTCAGAGAAAAGTTACTATTTTTTAAAAATTTCAGAAAATTCAACGAATTATGTTAGAACCTCAAACAAACTTCATTAGAACGGAAATAGTTTGTTCTTTCCGATAATGTATTTATTTTCTTCTTACAATCATCCGAAACAAAGCCATGCGAAAATGTATATGGAAAATGACGCAAAACAACAGAAAACATTAAGTAAAAAAAATCTGGATTAAATTTTTAAATAGGGCTTCGAGGTGCATTGAGTCGCCATTATAACTACCTGTGTGCCAAATTTCATAGCTGTAAGTGCGATAGATTCGTCTGGATTTGTCAGGACATCGCACACACACAAACATTGCCTTTTACAAGTATACATTAATGAACCTTTGAGTCTGTGTGTTACGTAAGGCTTATATTTTACACATTTTCGTTGGAAATTAATCAATATTAAATGTCCAGATAAATTTCGATCAGCAATCGACGTTCCCTCCATTATATAAGTTTTTTTAAAGATGACACTACGTTTAAAATATTTTTCAAATATTACATGCATACACATCGACTACTTCGTGAAGGTACAAACCTGCATGAATGTTGTATCCAATAAAACATAATGTTTCTCACATTTGTATAATGAAATTTGATCACGCAGCTTAAAAGAGACGGAATTCAGGGTGGTAGCACTTTGTCTCGATTTTCTTTTCATTTCAGATCATATTTGATGGACATTTTCTATATTTCATTTCAAGATTTAAGATTCATAAAAATAACTTCAATTATCCAATTTAATAGTTTCGAGTTCCACGCATGAGGCTCCTTGACACTGATAGCTGACACGACATAAACACTGAAATTTAGGAGTTGAGTTCTAATGTCCATCATCAGCCTCGGCCTAACCCCTCCTACAGGATCTACGTCCAACATCGGCCTCGGCCTAACCCCTCCTACAGGATCTACGTCCATCATCGGCCTCGACCTAACCCCTACAAGATCTATGTCCATCATCAGCCTCGGCCTAACCCCTACAGGATCTACGTCCATCATCGGCCTCGGCCTAACCCCTACAGGATCTACGTCCATCTTCGGCCTCGGCCTAACCCCTACAGGATCTACATCCATCATTGGCCTCGGCCTAACCACTCTTACATAATCTACGTCCCACCATCAGAGTGGCGGTAACTCAGCTCCATACCATTACTATACCCACTCGGGAAACGAGAACCCTCTTACCTTCACAACGTCTCGACAAAGCTGAAAAGGAGATTAAAACATTCAGGTTATTCTTGAAAGTAAGAAGGCAACGAATAGAAAGGGTAATCGTCTTTTAAACCCTTTGCGGTGCAGGGCATTAGATTTTTTGAAATGGGATGAAAAAACACCATGAATGGGTTTAATTTATTGTCTAGATATAGAATCTACGAATTTGTTTGTTAAAAAACTTACTTCATTCCGAGGGGGATCGTCCCCTTCTGGGGTCACGCCCTCATATGAGAACCCCCTTAGATACAGCCACCTTGATACACACTAAAAATATTGTTGAATCTTACAGAAAATAATAAATTAAAACTTTAAGAATATTGGAGGAAAATTTTCGAGTTAATTTGTTAAAATTGTAAACTTCAAGAACTGAAAAATTCTTATCTTTGATTTAAGGAATTTTCCCAAACATTATCTCTAATAATTCCCTTTCCGAAACGCAATTTCATAAGGCTGATATAAAGGGTTCCCACTTATATCCGTTACCCCCCCCCCCCCCTTAACTTCTAAACTGTGACAGCTTAGACGATAAAGTTGGTGTCTAGGTATAGTAAAACGATTATGCGCTACTCGATGAGACAACTTACAAAGCCATCTATTGGCAAATTTTGGAATTAGCGGTCCTATCTCGTAAACGGTAAAAGATACGAGAAAAAAGTCAGTTAGAAAGTTGTAGAGCACTCTCGATTTAGTATGAAAAGATACCTTACGCACATTAATACTAGAATTAGATTATACGAGACACCAACTTTATGGCCTAACCTGTCACCGTTTAGAAGTTAAGGGGGGTGTTACGGATATAAGTGGAAACCCTGCATAAACTCTAAAAGAAGTACTGTTAGCCATATCTTAAACCTAATATTTTCCATTTTTAGTTGAAATTAACGGTTGAGAAGCGAGTGAAATTAGGTGTGCCATCAGCTGGCACACTGCGCCGCAAAGGGTTAATAGAATGAATTCGGTTAGAAACATTATGAATAACCAGTTAAAAAGTGTTCGCAGTGTAGGCAGAATTATGAGAGTTCTTTACAATATTTAAAACCAGAGAATGGGCAATAAATTCAATTTCATACCGAAAACCGCAGCTGAAAATTATGTTACATATTATGCCATAATGTCTTTATTCAGATTTCAGATGTTTCCAAAAGCAATTTGAATAAACTTCTCAAATAAATTCCGTAATCATATTCTACAAAAGAAAACATATTGCAAAAACCTAACTCGTACATTCGCTTTTTTATTCATTCTTTCTTTCGAAAGTAAAACACTCGTATTTTCAGCTATTTTTTAATCACCCTTCTTTCAAAAAGAAAGGAATAAAATATGATTCCACCGGAAGATAATTCCCTCATAAGAACAAATAAGCCAGAAGGCATTAAAAACAATCCCAACGGACTCTTTTCTGTCACGGTTAAAAAATGAATCCACTTAATTTTGCTTTGATTCTTTCAAAACAAAGCCTCTTGTTTAACGTTAATAGTTCTGAGCCCGGCGCTCTAAAAAGATTAAACTTCTTTTCTCTGTCTTTCATCTAAGCCATTTCAAAGCCAAAGTTAAGGCCAGTGACGTAGAATGGCAAGGTGACTTAGAGGGAATTTTATTCAATTTACCTTTGGGGCTCGATATGTTTGTTTCCGTTGCAAAGGAATTTTTAAATAATACCAATTCTTTTCCTCAAGAAATTTTTCTTTTGTTATTTCGTTTCTTTGTATTGTCAGGCTAATGAAGCTGGGAAGTTCTTGTTAAATGATTCATTGAAAGGAATTCAAAAAATACTTTTAATCTAAAAGCGAAGTGACATTTCGATGGAGTTAATTTAACACATTTTAGTTCCCGAACTGTGATTCTTAAAACTAAATTGAAAAGCGTCATTTATTTTTTTATTCTGTAAAAATAAATGGAAATAAAGTTACTGCGGTGCAACATTGATTTTGTTATTCTAGTGATAAAATAATTTGGCAGAAAAATAATAAACTTAAAATAATTAAGTGAAACAAATCGTTGTGCATGCTAATGAAGTTTAAGTAAATGTATTCTGACGCGCATTAAATTGTTTT
>BGPR01026382.1:0-21570 GCA_013235015.1 Araneus ventricosus | reverse complement strand
CTCATTTAGTTCATATCAGTTGTGGGTAACAATATTTTAACTGTTTATTTCTGTTTATCTAACAAATTAAGATTTTTTTCCTCGAAATTGGCCATTTTCAATTTTCAGATGTTTTTCCAAGTTTTGGAGCAATATCTCTCCCATTATTGATTTTATAGCATTAAATATGTTTTTAAAACCTTTGCCTTGTTCAAATTAACAAGAATATATAACATATATGTGGAAATTTTCTTTTTACTTAAATTGTTGTGTATATATTATATACATGTGACAAACAAAAAGCTCATATTTAGGAGAAGAATAAATTTTGCTTTTTTCCATTTTCTTCTTATATAAAAATTGTTAGCTTCTCATTTAGTTCATATCAGTTGTGGGTAACAATAGTTTAACTGTTTATTTCTGTTTATCTAACAAATTAAGATTTTTTTCGTCGAAATTGGCCATTTTCAATTTTTTCAAAATTTAGGTGTTTTTCCAAGTTTTGGGGCAATATCTCTTCCAGTATTGTGTTAATAGCAATAGGTGTGAATTTATTTAAGGGAAATGCTTTATTTTTAAATATCATTAAATTATCTTATGGAATCATCAAAATTTTAAATTAAAGAACAGTATCAAATCGTGCATTTAATCAATTTTCTTTCTTTCAGAGTGATTTTTTAAGCGGTATTGGAGGACACTCAGCCAGCATCTCTCAACTAATTTGTCGTTTGAAGGCAACTAAGAGTGTGAATTTGGTATGTTCAATTCAATCTCATAAACAAGTTGATTTTGTGTGTGTGTGTGGCTAATATGATACTTTAGAAAATATGAGATGATATTGCTGGAGAATGTTCTGTATTATAATAAAGTGTTATTGCTTGTTATCCATCAAAAATTTTGGCTTTTGATGATGGGCATAGCTTACAAATCTTTGGAGTTTGATAGTGGATTTGATATTGAACTCTTGAGCAAAATCTTTTATCTCCAACATTTCATTTTTCTATCAGAAAAAGGAACCTATTAATGAACAGTTGAAATTACAGTCCAAACCGAGGGATTTAATGTGAACAAATGAATTTGTTTTGAAAATAATTCTAACTTTCAATAGAAACAGTAAGTGAAAATAATCTGTCACTATTGTGTGGTAGTTTATTTATAATTTTCATAAACTAAAAATAAAGTTTTATATACTTTATAGATAAACTATGAAGCACTTTGTCTAAAATAACCCAGTCTCAAATATTTTCTAGCTTATTACAAGTATTTCATTCATGTTCTATGTTTTTATGGGTAAAGGAAGGGACATTTCAATAGAATACAGAAAAAAAATTACTTTAAATTTTAAGGGTTTGGAACTTGATATAAAGAGATAGGATTTTGAATTTTGTGTTATTATTTTTAATTTTCATATTTGGTTCGATGATTCCTTTTGGAACCTCCTGGGAAGAAAAAGCTAATTCCTCCCCCCTTCCCCTCTTAAGAAACTTATGAAGCCAGAGACCAGCTCTCCACATTTCAAAATAATTTGGTTAATTATCTTTTGAGCGTTTCATTGGTTCCAAAGAACTTTCATTCAGAAACTTGCCTCGAATTTATAAATTTGTTGAGTGATTTATCTCTTCAAATCAATGTATGATTTATATATAATTGATGTAAATTAATAATGGTACATTGATTTCTTTTTTCATTAGGTGCCGTGAGAAATAATCTTTTCGGTAGCAACAGAAGTGGAAGTCCAAGAAGTTACTGAAAAAACATAAATAAAAGTGTGAAATGATCATATGTAAATGTGTAAAATAAAACAAAAGTTTACTTTTTGTTTGTTTTTACTTTACTGAAAATTAACATTTTTTACTAGCAAAAAAGATTTAAAAGCAATTGTGTCAACCATAATATTATAGATTATTTACAATTTTTATCGGGAGTTAAAAAAGCTTATCAAATTTTAAAATTTATTGTTCATGGAGCTTTGCAGCTTATAACTGTAACACGTTAAACCAAAAAATATATATATATGCCCAATACTCCATCTAAGTGAAAGAAAATTCGGACAATTTTGATTGAAGAGTCATTAAAAATTGTCTGCATCACAGAAACTTTATTTTAATAATTTTATGAACTATAACAAAAATGTTTTTCTTTCCGAAAATGTAACGAACAATCAACTTTCAATTATATTTTGTGAATCATCAATGGAGAGTTCATAATAAACATGTCAAATAAATCAGCTGTATAATTTTGGAAAGTTTTGTCACACTAACTTTGAATTTAGAGTAACACAACTTCCCTAATATAATTATAATTTGTTAAATAGCTGGAAAAGTGAACTATGCAAATGCATCATGCATTATTTTTTAAGGAGGGGCCCAAGTTGTTAACACCGCCACTGGTTCTTTGGCATCTCATAAAATATTAATAAGGTAAGTGCTCCAGTAGTGGGTCACTTGAATTTTTGAGTTGTAAAACAAGAAATTCCAACATTGCAATGAAATAAGAGATCTGCCTCTGGTAGGCTGAAACACTTATCAACTAAATACCAAAGGCACAGCCTTTATTTCCTGTTTAGTTTGGAGCTAGAAAGTTTGTTGCTGAGGTTGGTCTCTGAGAGAAGCATTTTTAGTTTATTCTTAGTGATTTCCTTAAGAGGCAATTCTTCAACTATTTTTTAGCATACATTCTGTTTGTTTTTAGATTGAATTGTTATTGATATTATTTGATTATATAATGAATGTATTATAAACTATCTTTAAATTAAATAATATTGATAATTTATGGATAGTGAAGGGTGGCCCACTTTTTGATCAATGTTTTACTAAATGCTCCAGTAGTGGGCCTAGGGGGAGCCAGTACTGGAGCACATGCTTTCTCTCGAATAGACTGTTTTGTGATGTTTAATAAGAAGGTTATATCTTGTAAAGTCTTTTTATTTAATTAGATTTGCTTTATTTTTATCAGAACCAGTACTGGGCCCACTTTTGGTACACTAATGGAACATTCTAACCAATTACTTAAATAATAAATATTTTATAGTACTGTTGAGGAAAAGACTGATATTCAAGAATTAGTTGGGTGCTGTAACGAGGCAGACAATAATAACTATCGTATTGCTTGACCATTGAAAAATATTCCATCACAATTTAAAAGGGCTCTTTTCTGGCCGCAGAGGCAAGATGATAAAAGAAAAAAAAGATTTATTCAACATAAAATATCACGATTTAATATCCATAATGCCCCAAACAGAACTTAAAATGAAAGATCGATAATTAGAATAAACTTTTAATAAAAAATTGGCTGTTGGAGAAAAAATGTAAATCTCATGTGACTAGAATCTATAAATAAAAGATTTCACCTATATCAAGCCATTTTTATAGTGTATAATGTATTGTTATTATTACTATATATAATAATTTTATTCTTTTTTATTGTCATAATTGACAAATCTGGGTGGCCCACTTTTGGTATGCCCACTACTGGTACATCAAAAGTTTGCTATGCCCACTTCTGGTGCATAGGAGTGATCTAAGTTTTTAATTTTTTAAAAATTATATTACAATTATTTTGATATTTCATGTGATTATTATTTTAGATAAAAGTTTGAACAACCATAAAAAAATATAGATTAGCGAAACTTCTCAAAAGTTTAGATAATAATTGAGGAAATACCCTTAAGTGGCCCACTATTGGAGCATTTACCTTAATTGGGTATTTTTTGATATCCATGTGCTTATTGCCAAAATCTTTCCAACCTAAAATCTATTGGCTATCTTTTTTATCAAAAAAAACATCCAACCATTTATTTGAACAACCAATTTTTCATCGTACACACATCCAAATCTGTTTGTATATTCATCTGAAAGTTATCGGAAATTCATCGCCATGAAACCGCACTGCTGGGTTTTCTATCGTATCGGCTAGCAAAACTCATCCGATATCGATGATCGGCTGATCTATGGCCGATGAGACATTTCGGAGCAATTCCCGATGAGAATTCATCCCTATCCGATAAGAATCCGTTCATCGGCCGATCATTGTGTGATCGGGTTTCGATGAAAGGCCTTTCAATGGCCGATGACATTTTGCTACTGGGGTATGATTATTTCCGCAGAGGTAAAGTGTTATGGTCTCGGCTTCGAACCAGAAGGCTCCAACTTTGAAACCCGATTCCAATGGAGGCCGCGGTGGTGTAGTGTTAAGGCGTCGACCCCGGGAGCGAAGGGTCGCAGGTCCGAAAACCGATTCCACCGAAGATCCGCCGTGTATGGGGCCCGCTGCACGCTAAATCATACGTATTGGCCAAACGACCTCCCGCTGGTGTGGCGCAGTAGTTTGGAGGGGGGTGCAAGGTCAGGCGTCGTCCTCATCATCTGACCGCGGCTCAAAACTACGAGGTCCGTCCTAAATAGCCCTCGTGTTGCTTCAGAACGGGGCGTTAATATAACCTAATCTAACCTAACCTCCGTGTATGTGGGGCTGTTGCAAGTTAAGTCATACGTAGAGGGCAGGCGTCTTCCCTCTGACGCTGTGCAGAAATATCATGAGAGGGATGCCAGCTCAGGTGTCAATCTCGTCATCTGACAGTTGTTCAAATTACGAGGCCGGTCCCAAAATAGCCCTCGTGTTGCTTTAATATAGAACGTTAATATAGCTAAAACGTAAACTCATCTATGAGACATTACAAAGCTGGATTCCTGTTATTTTTTAAACATTTCTAAAGACTGTGGATGACTTCATTTTAGCTCACAATTTTTAAAATACAAATAAGAAAGTTTAATTTTAAATAATTCGTAAAATGCAAGTAAAATGGCATAATGTTGAAGATGCAATGCAACAAAGAAAGCGTTGAGCAAGCCTGATTTGTAATGTTTCGATTTTATTCCTTGATGAAATAATATTTGATTCTACATCTGTTGCATTGTTTCTATTCTTTGTTTGATGGTTTTCCAGTCTCTAGCTCCCATTTAGTAACAAACGAATACTTATGTTTTTGTAAATGAAATTGCATTTAATTTAATTAGTAATTATGTGCCTACCCTAAAATCGAAGTTTTCATGAAAATTTTCGAATTTCTTTTATTATTTTGTATCAAAGCCCATCCATTTAGGATTCCAAAAATGGTTTGCTTTAGTCCCGTCGATAGTTATAAGCAAAGTTATTGCCTAAAATATGAACCAAAAGTGAAATTTTCGAAACCGAAACTACGCCATAGAAATGTAAAAAAACGCATCTAAACAGCTATTTCTTTACTCTTAAACAATGCGAATGTACATTTTACTTTCTAAATATAGAATTAAGTTTTATTTATTTATTATTGTTTTAGGCGTATCTGGCAACTGCTTCTCTAGTTATTGGATATTTTACCTAAAGAAAATTTCGCAAACTCGAAACACTGCTAATAGGTACTAAGATAGCAGTTTAATTATTCAATTCAGGCGATATAGGGCTGATGACTGTATTTAATCATCTTAATGTAAAACTTGAACCAGAAATTATTTTTAAAAAGTACATAGGAATTGATATTTAGAGAATTAAGAAATCGAATCGACAAGTCGAACCAGAAACAAAATTATCAAGAAAAAAATTCGAAGCTAAAAGAAATTCAAAATTAATTAAAAATTAAGTCGAAGAAAGCTTAACTTACAATTGCTGTGAATTTTACGTTGTTAAAATATGTATATAATTTTTTGAGCGAGTTTAAAATCTTTAATTGCGTTTTCTGGAAAATTGCTATTTTCATTTTTTCGGATTACGAAAAATCTCATTTCTTATAACTTTTTAAAGATATTCAAATAAAATTTGATCACAGTGTTCTATACATTTCTAGATATGTTCTGAACCTCAAATAAAGCTTGAAAGTGTATAATTATTTATTTTAGAGCTGTTTTTATTTGAAAAAGTAATAGTTTTTTCTTGTGAAAAGCTATTGCGTATACAAACTTAGGTATATCTCAGTAACTTTAAAAAGTAATCTAAATATTCTGCTTCACAATACAGGTAAATGCATAACAAGTATATTATTGAAAGAAAAAGTGAAATGTATGCATTATAATATGTTATAAGAAGTTTGGCGTAAACGTCAATTTTTACTAAATTTTGACCTTGGTCAAAATTTGGAAAATAAAAAATTTGTTCATTAAAATGTCATTTGAATTAACAGTTTTATACACCATTATAACTGAAAACATAATGCTTGAATAAAAATTTCCTCTTTTTTTCCAAAAAGTGCTCCGAAGGTAGGCACATACCTTAAACAAAGAAATAGTTTTTCACATTACCGCTTTACTTGATGAAATTTCAGATTTAAATCCATCTTTCATTAATGGTAAATAGAAACTCATATTTTCAACATAAAACATGTAACTGATTTCACATTTAGTCAATAGATTCGATCTTATTTTAACCCACATGTTACTGTTACTAAATCATTCCTTCAGACGCAATTATTTTACAGAAGCCTCTGCGAATTCCCCCAAGGTTTTGTTTGAAATATATCCCAGTGATTCTTGGAGGCACTTTTGCTTCAAGTTATTAATTACCTCTGGATCACTGATTAGAAAAGGGATAAGCCAAATAGTTACCTCTAATTTCTCATCGAAGTTAATTGACAAAATGCTTCTTTTTAAGCATCATTCAGGGAAAGAATAGTTGTTTAGAGAAAAACATACAGTTATTTTTTGAAAGTAGTTTTTTAGCAAAGAAATCTCTGACTAGACTTTCAAATTCTATATCTATTTTTCTGAGCAACAGATAGGCATCGATACTTTTCTTTTAGGTATAACTCCCTCTCGTAATGTACTGTTATGCTTAACCCTTTCTGGGGCAGTGTTCACAAAAGAGGACACCGACTTTAAAATTTTCTAAAAAAAATCCCAATCCACTTTGAAACCCGGAAAGATGCACGAAAATGCAGTAAATAGTACTTCTTTTAGGATGTAGATGGCAGCACAATGAAATTTCGCTTTTGAAACGAAAAAATAAAGATTAAAAATGGGAAAATTCCTCGATTCAGAGATAGGAAATTTTTTGAATTCTTAGCGTTTACAATTTTATCAAATTCACTTGACAATTTTTCTTCAATATTCTTGAAGTTTTAATTTATGATTTTCTTTAGAATTGAACAATATTTTTTGAGCGTACCAAGGTGCCTATATCTAAAGGGGTCCTCATATGAGAGGGTGTCTCCAACGGCGTATGACCCCTCTCGGAATTATGCAAGTTAATTTTTTTTTGTAGATTCTATGTCTTGACAATAAACTATTCCTGATGTCTATCCTCATATTAAAAAAATGCCTTGCTCCGGAAAGGTTAATGCTCTGTAAAAATTACATTAGAAAAGAGAAAATCTACGTATTGTATTTGCTAATTCAAAGGGGGAGGGTAATTTGCGATAGATTTTGTGGAGATTCTATTTCTACTATATCTGTCACTAAGCAGCTCATTACAAATTCGCAACTTCTAGACGTCCCTTGAATCTCTGAGCAGCAATATAAGGATGCGGTAGAATGGTAGCCTAGTTCTGAATTTCAAAACTGTTAAGTAAAAGTTTCGTGGCAATGTATTCAAGAGGCACAGAATTGAACAGGAGAAAGTTTTTATTCCGAACTAACTTGATTCTCCTCAGCGAAACAAAAGCATCTTATAAAATCTGCAAGCTTTTAATTCCTCCAATGTCCTATTTTTAGCCTTACATCCTTTCGGTATGTCGGGCGTTGCGCGTCTCTATCTATCCATATAACATCTGTAGCTGACAACGCTATCACAGCAGTGCATCTGTAGAGCGTAGTAGTTGTGACTCTTGTAAAATGACATTAAGGTAAGCTTCCATGCTCTGAAGATTAACCCATTTACTTAAGAATACCTGAATACTCTTGGCTTACCTACAGCAAATATAAGCGCCGTTGCCATTATTAATTAATACTTAGAAATGAGAAAAATAAATTTAAAAAACAACTGGGATTGTTCCGCAAATTTCCATTGTGCAAAGAAACCCACTTTTTTGGTGCAAAGTTAACCCACATCAAGAAAATATTAATTATAGCCCAAATAACAAGTGCAATTAGCATTCAAAGAAACAGAATGAAATCTAGGTTTATTGTATTTTACAATGAAATGCACTTGCTTTCATATATGTTGTATTTTTTTCACCATAGACGGATTTTTCAGCACTAAAAGTTTTGCTGAAAAACTGGCTCAATGTTTTTATCTTTCTGTAACCTCGTGAGTAAATGTTATTTAGTTTAACCCGAGAGAACGTGCGCCTCCTTAACGAAAGTTAAAACAAGCGGGGGGGGGGGGTCATTGAATGCCCCCATATTGAAATTCAATCCTGCGCTGTTAAAAACATTGTATTTTTAGTTGGAAAAATAACGCTTTTGACATTTAAAAATTTCGAATACAGTGCTTAACACAAATAAAATCTACTCCATTATTATCAACTAATAAAGCTCGGATACCTAGAGGTTCTTTTTTCGCGCATATCTTTCACGTGAAAAGTATAGTGCGCATTTCTCGATAAATGTATTTGTTCACTCTACAATTAAATGTATCATATTATCGTTGATGAATAACTCCTAACTCTTCACAGGGCTTGTCACATCTTTCGCTGGTCCTTTTGTTACAGGTAAGCGCGACACAATATTATGACAACGAATATCTTGCCTACATTGTGTTTTTCTCCACTCAGTGCCCTCTTTTCATGAAAACAATTCTAAGTTATTCACATCTTCATTTCCAGAATCTCCGTCCTCTTCCGATTCCGCATCATGTTCGCTGAAACTTTCATGATCTAAAAAAAATCTCTTCTAAAACAACCTCAGGTCCAAAGTCTTGATCTTCATCGGTTTCAATTTCAGCAAGGAGTTTCCATAAACGTTCCATTTGTTTTTCGTATGAAGTCGGCATTGTGAGCAGCAGGTAAATACTTCTATTCAAAAAGGAGAGCAACCAACTGACGTTGTCAGCAGCTCGAAATAACTGATCTGTGGAACAAACGCAAGTATCTATTCCATATCCCAAATAATTGACAAAACGTGTATTAGGGGACGAAAAATTCCGGAAATACTTTCTAAATACTCAGAAAAGGCAGAGGGGGTGACTAACTCAACTACTAATGGGAAAGGAATAAACAGGTGGCTATGGGTTTGGGTTTCGGAGTTTGCAGAGAGATTGTGGGGTCATAAAATGACCCCCGCGCGTCCTCCCGGGTTAAGGATTGAAATACACTGAAAACATTCATAATGGCACGGTCCATTATTTGTTAAGATATGATTCACACTCTGTATATGCATTTTTTGGAACCCTTTCTGCTCTAGAAAAAATTCAAATTGTTTCTTTACGGTATCCTCAAATTTCAATACTTTCTGGTGAATTAGAAATTCCATGTATCAACTTTTATATTATGTTTTAAAACCGGGTTTTTAAAAGAGAAGCAAAGTAGTGCTTTCTCGACTTTTCTTTAACACTGAAGTAAATACTTTTCAAATTGATCGTTCATAAAGTACATTTCTATTTTTATTCCTCTTTAGTAGAAACCTATGCAGATGGAACGAGACTAGCAGAATAATAACTACAACCTCTTTTAAACCTCCTGATTTTTTTTTTTTGCAACATTTTCTGTAAAATTGCTCTCCCCCGTTAGGGATGGCGGTTATTTTCGAAACTAACTATATTCTAAACTTCTGTTATTAGGAGTTTTTTATGGTGGTTATAACCGCTCAAAATAGCAGGTTTTTGAAATAACCGGTTTTCGTTTTTTAATGGGAAAACAAAAACACAGTTTGTAGACAATTTTGTATTAATATTGTTTTAACAGGAAATCAATCCATTGGCCAATATTTATCTATTCGTAAAGACTCTTTCAGTAATTCGACAACCAACAGACTCCTCGAAGAAAAGAAAGGAACCCACACCGACCCGACATACCCCAAAGGGTGTAAGACCCTTAGCGGTACGGTGTTGAACAAAAATAATTAAAAAGAAAAACAAGAGAAAGATACTGTCGTTTAGCACAAAAGGGATCCACCCCTCAGTCTCCAGGGACAAGAAGAGCTGGGGGATTTAGGAAACATAAAAATATAAGCCCGTATTACACAATAATTTATAAAACAATACACAAAACTATTGCACACACATACTACACACAAAAACATGTTTGGAATTTAAATACATCTCAGAATAATCCTGAGCATATTTCTTTTAAAATGTACTATGGAATCCATTCTACAATTTTTGTTTAATTCGATTCTTTCAGAGTATTTATCTTAGTTTTTTGCTTTCTTTGAACGATTTTGATTTCCATTGTTTTTTTTTTTTTTTTTTTGTATGAAGCTACAATTGTGCTCTTCTTAAACCTTGTATGAATTTTATTGTTTAAATTTTGCTATTTTTGTTTAAAGTTTAAGTTAAATTTATTTTTAAATTTATTCTACTTTTTTTAGTTGATTGTTTTTAAGCTCTATTCTACATTAGAGTGTCCTTACTTCTCCATTTAATTACTCTACACCAAATTCAAACTGAAAAATAATTGATACAACCAAATTATACTAGTTTCTCTGAATTGATCCAGATCAATCCTCTAGAATCAATCATCATAATTCACAGTTAGATATCACGAAACCTATCCTGTTTCCACTCTACCTCCCACTGATACCAAGCAATACGTTTCAGGAACATAAATTCGAGGTTTCGGATTTCTGATTAAATTTAAATCCCTAAAGGTAGCGAGCGTCCAACCAATCACAACTCGATGTGCCACCAGGAAAGACTAATCAATGCCAAGGCAATTATTTCTCCCCAGGTGCGGAAGTGGGTAATAAGTTCACAGCAGAAACAGAGAGAACTTCAGGAGTGTCACTTTCACTGATAACGAGTGGCATTATGCTCGAATGCCATTGTTTTATCGATGAATTAACAGGCTCTCCATTCGTGTGGTATTGACAGAAAGTAGAAATGAAGAGTGCTGATGTTTGCTTACAAATGGGAACGTCTCCCAGGTGCAATTGACAGGAAATTTTTCGATACGCTTTTTTGTTTAACCGACGTTGCTACTTTAACTCGCAGTAAAAACTGTTATTTTCAAGTGAAATTGCTGCTATTTTTGTATGAAAGTGGAACTGAATGTGCTTATCATAGATGTTTTATCATATTTTTATAAGCTGCAGTTTTGTGAAATTTCTCAACTTTTGTAAACCGCTATGATTTTTTACATTTGTATAATCACTTTTGCAGTAATATGTGCTGTAAAACATTCCTTTAACAGTATATAAATAATCGTGAATAAATGAAATTTGACACACTTTAGATGGCATTCAATTAGAAAAATGACCATAAAAGTATTCTTTATGGAGAAGAATTGAAAAATTTCAGTAACAAAAATAAATAAATAAGAATAAACTTTGAAAAAATAGTTAAATTAAAAACTACAAACAAAAAGCTTAAATTTTATATTATGGCGAATATACAAAATCTCATCTATACTTTGAGATCATATATTTTGATGGAGAAGAAAAAAAATTATTCACATATTCAAATTGCTCTACCTTTAATTCCCTTAGACAACCCATGTGGTTATCCGTTTCTTCTTCGAGCCCTTTTGGCAGCCAGTGTGGTTACCCAATCTCCATTTTTTTATCCCTTTTAGCAACCCATGTGGTACCCATTTTCTTCTTTCTTCAGTATCAATAAATTGATAAATAATACATGCGACTATACAATATGAGTAGAAACTATAAATATCATCAGAAAGATCGGAAACCCTACTAATCAGCTATGTTTCGGCCTTGAAACTGTTGCTTTAATGACACAATATTTGCAGAATCGGCCAAAAAAAAGTGTCCGATTGCTGCTAATTCCTAAGGAACTAATCCACCGCCTATAAGCTAGATATTTATATTTGGGGCTAAATTCTCATTGGGTACATTGGGTTATAAATGCTATATTTATTTTCATTTATGTAAAATATAATATTGCTTTACAGCTGTTGCTATGTTAAACATATATTCATCGCTTCTGTCAAGCACCTGTTTATATTACAATATGCTGTATATATAAGGTTCTTCTAAGATAATTTAAAGTGCGATGGACGAAAAAACTATAAATAGAATTAAATTCACTAAATCTATAAACTTTTCCGTCTCAGTTTTAATGTACCAAATGACAAGATTTCTCTGTTGTATTGATAAACATGGCGAAAAAACACGAAATCTCTACTAAAAATAAAGGAGAATGTCTGGTGTGTGTGCGTGTGTTTGCGTTCTACAGAACAGACCGCTAGACTTAGAGCAACGGAATTTGACAAAAACATACCTTCGAGGGTGGGAATGTACACCTCGGGGCCGTTTTGTTGAAATTTTAATTAGGAATGCAATTAATTAAAAATTAAGCTAAATTTTGGTGTTTTACACCAATAACATCCGAACTTATTACAGCACAAAAGTTATTTTTATACCACCATAAAATTAAAAAAAGATCTTTCTAATTATATCAAAAAAGTCATATTATTTTTTCTCTAATTTTCATAAATATTTAAAATTTTTTTGGCATAATTTACAACAATACTTTTCATTGTTTCAACGCAATTCAAGCAGTTTTCATTGCTTAAATAAATATTTATTCGCATGTTTCTCTTCCATTATTGAAAGCTAAGGTGATATCTTAATGTTTAATACCATGTTTTAATCAGTATATTTTCATCCAGCTAAAATGCTGCTGGAAGTAAACTGTCTAGCGCCATTTTAATGTTGAAATCAAATGCATACTTTTGCATGAGAAATAAGAGAGTGAAGTTGATCCCGACAGCGCGCAATTGGATGTTACATGACACAGACGGTTACTTGACACCATTAGGGACGTTCATGAGCTAGGCTGAGTGCGGCTCATGAGTTCAAGGCTACTTATGACCACTGTATATCCCGAACTCGGAGGCAGGAGAGAAAGGCAACCGAAAGAACACGGGTTGAACGCCTATCATAATGAAATTTAAAATTACTTTGTGCTGGGAATGGAAAATATAAAATTATACATAAAAGATTTAACTGAAATTATATTCCTGGCGAACAAGCTGGTCGCCGATGGCGGCTAGTAAACAATAGTATATAATTGCATGTAGTTATGAAATGCGTACACACAATTAAATTATTTTGGTTTTTGATTTCATCAGTCTGAATGTAAAGGATAATAGAAAAAATTAAAGTATCACTAAATTAAATATGATTACAGAACTCATTGTTATTAATCCTCCTTAATCAGTTATCATAATTCATCGTAAGATATGACCGACTCCTCCTTTCCTTTCCCGATTTGTCCAGGAAATCCTTTGAAGTACATTTCAAGAGTTGAAATTCAAGGTTTCCTATTACTGATTATATTTAAATCCCCGAATGAAACAAATGTCCGTCCAATCACAGCTAAATGTGCCACCAGGAGAGACTAATCAATGCGGAAACAATTATTTCTCCCTAGGTGCGGAACTGGGCAATAAGTTCACAGCAAAAACGGATATAGCGTCAAGAGTGCCACTTTCACTGATAACGAGAGGAATTAAACCCGAATACGATTATTTTATAGGTGCATTAACAGCATCTCCATTCGTGTGGTATTGACAGATATTGAGAAAGGGAAGTGCTGATGTATGCTTTGATTGAAAATAGAAGCGCTTCTCTGGCGTTATTAAATGGGTATTTTTGTATGTCATTGTTTCACGATGAAGCAGTTTAATTTATCAGTGGAAGAGATTTTTGAGAGAAATATGAACCTCTCTCGTTTTAAGGGTGTAATAAAACCACTGATTCATAGATTTATAATATTATTTTCATGTTAGATTACTTGCGGATAGGATTTCATCTTTTTTGTTTTATTTTATTAAATAGATTATTCAAACGGAAAAATAGGTATTTTACTACTTTAATCATCTTAATAAAAAATTTATATGCCGTGTCTCTCGATGTATTTGCAGTCATATATTGTTTCCTCTCAGTGATATTAAATCTGTAAACAATAGCAGCTAAAATTTATTCCACGTACGTCTTTTATGCTTAAATCATTGAAATGATCAAAAAGATCTCCAGATGAATAATAAAATCCCGAAAGTATACGGAAATAAATATTTATTAATAAAAAGAGTTTTGATTATAAATTACAGTTCCTCAATTAACGGAAAACCAGATCATCAAACAAAATTCTCAGAACATATCTTTTTGGTTTATCATATCTAGATGTCATACAGTACCAAGTTAAAATAAAGCTAAAATAATTCGTAAGTTATAGGTAGAGATGTTAACGATTAAATATTGAAATAATTAATATTTCTATTATAAGTTGAACATCAAAAATTAAAACAGAATTAAATATTTTACAATACGAAATAAAAAACATTTCAGTAAACAATATCTTAAGAGAATGATTTGTCTACAGCTTAATCAATTTTCTATAAATTTTGCAAAGAGTTATAAATACATATTAAAGGTTTTGTGGTATGTTATCTGTACTAACCCATCCAAAAAAGAAAAAAAGTTCAACATCCATAACATGTTACAGGAAAAAGTAAAAAATATATTTAAAAAACTTATTTTGGACTTTGAAAGGACATTCGATTTTTTTTCCATCTAAAGCAATTCCTATTCGTTTATGTAAACTATTCTGTATTTACTCATTTATCCCCGTAAAAAATCTGCATCTATTCAAATACGGAAGTAACATCTTTAGGATCATCATAGTAAATATCCAAAAACTATCTATGAGATGTAATTCTCGCGTAATCAGAAAACATACCGTTTCATACACAAGAGTTTTCCTCATGAACCATTCATATGTTTGAAAACTCGTTAAAAAAACCGCTTCCTATTAAAGTTCCGTCATTTAAGTATTAAAAATTAACATGACATTGTTATAGTTTGAAGTTATTGAAAACATAACTAATCGAGCATGATATAAAAAACCCTGACACGCAAATTAATGAAAGAGAAATATAATGCTGTTATTAAATCAATCATCATAATGCACCATTAGATAGCAGAGGCACCTCACGTTTCTATTTCCCATGAGACATGCCCAGCAACACAATTATGTAAGAAATATTAAAGATTTCCAAATCCTTATTAAATTTTATTATTATTTATTTTATAGAAGCGAGTGTCCGTGCAATCATAGCTCTCGGAGTCACCAGGAGAAATTAGTCGTTGCTGAAACAATCATTTCTCCTCTGGGTGTAGAATAAGTTCACAGCAGAAAAATATATCAGAGAGTTTTCAAAAGTGTCTGCTCCTTTATATATTAATCAACAGTTGTACGAATATGTTTTTGGTTCTAGTACAAAATGGTATTCACTTTAACAATTCACTTCCTCCAGTAAAATAAAGTTTCTTTCATTCCAATTGTTTAAAGTGTTCTCTGTGATCAAGACCCAATCAGACAAAAATATTCTGGTGTCAATCAAACACTAAATGCCCAGCTTAGTTGTATGTTTTAAGAGAAAAAAAAAATGTTTCAACTATTTAGTAATATTCTGTAATAGACTAATTTGTCATAACATCTATTACTATTCATCACTGTATTGTTTTTTATTGAGTTACTTATTTATATTGAGCTTTTTTAACAATTTTAAACAGCTTGATATCAAACAATATACATCTTCGACTATGTCATGAAGATGAAAGTGTCGCGTACTAGCGACTGAGTATAATAAGTTAGTATGATTTTTTTTTTTTTTGCCTCAATAAAGGCCCACATATGCCTACCCAACCGACAGGAAGCCGTCCTGCCTCCTAATTCGAGGCTATACTGGGGTGTAAAGTAAAGTAAAGTGATACGGTGTAACAATAAGCTTGAAGGCTATTGTTTTATCTATGAATTAATAGCATTCCTGTGTTATTGACAAAAAGTAATAATGGAGCGCGTTGCTGTTTGTTCTGCTTCAAATTATGCGTTATGCAGGTGCAATTGAATGGGCATTTTTAGTTATGGTTTCTTTCTCTCGTGGAGGAGATTTCTGAGAGATACTTTGCGATTGTCATTTATAGGTAAGGGACGCGATGCCCTAGTGGCAAGATCTCTGTTACGGGGCTAGAGGGTTCCAGGTTCGAACCCGAGTTCACTGAAGATTCGCCGTATATCTGTATAGGTCGTAACTGTTTTATATATAGGATGTGATTATCTTTTTAGTTAATCGACCAGTTAAAATGTATTGTTATTAATTTCAGTATGGAACGCTTTTGAGGTTTTAGTTTTTCATACAACTAATGTTATGTTAAGCTATAACACTATTGAAATATATGTCGAAACAATATAATGCTTACGCAGGCAGAAAATCAATCATACAAATGTGAAAGAAAGTTGTAGGAAGAAAGATCAAAAATAGCATCAACCGCCTGAATATGTGAAAGCAGAAAAGAAGTCAACTTTTATGTCTGTTCAACTGAATTTTTCTGTAGAAGGAAAAAAATATTATTTTTTATTCCGCCTTTATTCATCTAAACCCAATAGGATGTTTTAAACAGCAGCAGTTAATCAACTTAATCATCGCGAAAACAGCTTTGAGGGAATGCGAGTTTTATCACATTTAGAAGAATAATAGCCTTAAAGCAATAAACCTCCATCAAACTGTTCGCACAAGATTTCTTTTTGAAAAACAAGAAAATTGTCTAAAACTTAAAGGGAAACCAGAAATTTACGACTTGCGAGATAAATAGCCACTTTAACTATACAGTTCAAGAACTCGGGATTGCGAACTGCTGAAAAGATGTTTCCTTTCTTTTATTTATTACCGAAATGGGTCAAAGACTAATAGAATTTTAGTCGGTTTAGGCCAGCAGTCAATAGGACTTGAGCTTTATTGGCTATTTTCAGTTGTTTCGCCATCTGCTTTTCTCAGCTGAGGTGTTTAAGAATTGTAGAGGAAAAATAAAAACTTAATAGAATTTCAATGCACTTATTTCAATAGCCGTGTTGGCTATTTTCTATGTTTATATTGCCCGGTTATTGAAAGTTACGAGTGACAGAATGTATACAATGGTTCTGAAAATTTATTGCAACCATTTTCTTTGATGAAATGGCGGCAATTATTGACCTTCCTATAGCAGTAGAAGTTAGAACTTTTAAGAAATAAGGCTGTTCAAGTAAGAACACTGAACTCAACGATTTCTAACTAAATTCCTTAGGAAGAAATGTTTCAAGAAAATTAAACTCCATTGTATAATATAATATGAATGACGTCTTTCAAAAAGATCATTCCTTACATTAACTGTCTTGAATATTAATGTAAATTACCAACTAATTGATAAATTAGTATACAAATTAGAGCTCAATCTAAATTTGAAAAAAAAATTGCTGAATATTTAAGCTTGAATAATGAAATAGAAACAACTGATGCATTTGAAATATTGGAGCTGTGTTCAACAGCTGAATATCAGATGAAAGATTTAAATTTAATCACACATCCTTCCTACCATTAAACAACTCAATATTTAAGGAATTGCGAAGATTAGTTAAATAATAAAATCAGCCGGACTGATCTCCTCTCCAGTGCCTCGCATGCTTCCATAATATGACACATTTTATGTTTTGATTCCTCAAACTGAGAAGAGAATCGAGTACACATTTTGGAACATTACCTGCCCTTGAACACTGGCTGGGTTTACCCGCTTAACGACATAACCCGACGTAACTCGTTCTAAATACCGTGAGTTTCGAAATAATTTGGTCCTTAAGCGGTTGAAATTCGATATCGATTGAGTACTGCGGTATAAAGATATCAATTGGATTTATCAACCTTCCTTTTTGCATTTTTGAACTGCCGTGTTCGGATACTCACGAATAGATTTGCCACAAAAAAACTAGAAAAAATATAATATTTTAAACGATTCCAGCTCTTTAATATTGCATACTAGCAGTACCCGCACGACGTTGTCCGTGATATCATGACTTCAACAAAGTAAAAAAAAGTACTTTAATCAAAAATAACAATAAAAAATTACAATGTGTAATTCATTAGACCGCAAGCAACGAATGCGAGGCAAAGAATTATGTTAAGACACTGGACGGTCATTCAGTAAATATGACGTCACCTACTGTGACGAATGTCATGAAATGCATGCTGGGTACGTTTTACTTGGTACATAGCTTTGTTTCGGTTGTGCGAGAAAAAGAGTTTGAACTCATCAATAAAATAATTAATTTAAATTCGAAGAAAAAAGTTATTTATCCGTTCTTTTGTTTTAAATCAGGGCGAAATATTCTAGTTACTACCTTAAAAAAATTGAAATGATAGAACGTCGAATGTACGAAAGTAAAAATGTAGAAGGAAAAATTTCAGAGAAAAGTTACTATTTTTTAAAAATTTCAGAAAATTCAACGAATTATGTTAGAACCTCAAACAAACTTCATTAGAACGGAAATAGTTTGTTCTTTCCGATAATGTATTTATTTTCTTCTTACAATCATCCGAAACAAAGCCATGCGAAAATGTATATGGAAAATGACGCAAAACAACAGAAAACATTAAGTAAAAAAAATCTGGATTAAATTTTTAAATAGGGCTTCGAGGTGCATTGAGTCGCCATTATAACTACCTGTGTGCCAAATTTCATAGCTGTAAGTGCGATAGATTCGTCTGGATTTGTCAGGACATCGCACACACACAAACATTGCCTTTTACAAGTATACATTAATGAACCTTTGAGTCTGTGTGTTACGTAAGGCTTATATTTTACACATTTTCGTTGGAAATTAATCAATATTAAATGTCCAGATAAATTTCGATCAGCAATCGACGTTCCCTCCATTATATAAGTTTTTTTAAAGATGACACTACGTTTAAAATATTTTTCAAATATTACATGCATACACATCGACTACTTCGTGAAGGTACAAACCTGCATGAATGTTGTATCCAATAAAACATAATGTTTCTCACATTTGTATAATGAAATTTGATCACGCAGCTTAAAAGAGACGGAATTCAGGGTGGTAGCACTTTGTCTCGATTTTCTTTTCATTTCAGATCATATTTGATGGACATTTTCTATATTTCATTTCAAGATTTAAGATTCATAAAAATAACTTCAATTATCCAATTTAATAGTTTCGAGTTCCACGCATGAGGCTCCTTGACACTGATAGCTGACACGACATAAACACTGAAATTTAGGAGTTGAGTTCTAATGTCCATCATCAGCCTCGGCCTAACCCCTCCTACAGGATCTACGTCCAACATCGGCCTCGGCCTAACCCCTCCTACAGGATCTACGTCCATCATCGGCCTCGACCTAACCCCTACAAGATCTACGTCCATCATCAGCCTCGGCCTAACCCCTACAGGATCTACGTCCATCATCGGCCTCGGCCTAACCCCTACAGGATCTACGTCCATCTTCGGCCTCGGCCTAACCCCTACAGGATCTACATCCATCATTGGCCTCGGCCTAACCACTCTTACATAATCTACGTCCCACCATCAGAGTGGCGGTAACTCAGCTCCATACCATTACTATACCCACTCGGGAAACGAGAACCCTCTTACCTTCACAACGTCTCGACAAAGCTGAAAAGGAGATTAAAACATTCAGGTTATTCTTGAAAGTAAGAAGGCAACGAATAGAAAGGGTAATCGTCTTTTAAACCCTTTGCGGTGCAGGGCATTAGATTTTTTGAAATGGGATGAAAAAACACCATGAATGGGTTTAATTTATTGTCTAGATATAGAATCTACGAATTTGTTTGTTAAAAAACTTACTTCATTCCGAGGGGGATCGTCCCCTTCTGGGGTCACGCCCTCATATGAGAACCCCCTTAGATACAGCCACCTTGATACACACTAAAAATATTGTTGAATCTTACAGAAAATAATAAATTAAAACTTTAAGAATATTGGAGGAAAATTTTCGAGTTAATTTGTTAAAATTGTAAACTTCAAGAACTGAAAAATTCTTATCTTTGATTTAAGGAATTTTCCCAAACATTATCTCTAATAATTCCCTTTCCGAAACGCAATTTCATAAGGCTGATATAAAGGGTTCCCACTTATATCCGTTACCCCCCCCCCCCCCTTAACTTCTAAACTGTGACAGCTTAGACGATAAAGTTGGTGTCTAGGTATAGTAAAACGATTATGCGCTACTCGATGAGACAACTTACAAAGCCATCTATTGGCAAATTTTGGAATTAGCGGTCCTATCTCGTAAACGGTAAAAGATACGAGAAAAAAGTCAGTTAGAAAGTTGTAGAGCACTCTCGATTTAGTATGAAAAGATACCTTACGCACATTAATACTAGAATTAGATTATACGAGACACCAACTTTATGGCCTAACCTGTCACCGTTTAGAAGTTAAGGGGGGTGTTACGGATATAAGTGGAAACCCTGCATAAACTCTAAAAGAAGTACTGTTAGCCATATCTTAAACCTAATATTTTCCATTTTTAGTTGAAATTAACGGTTGAGAAGCGAGTGAAATTAGGTGTGCCATCAGCTGGCACACTGCGCCGCAAAGGGTTAATAGAATGAATTCGGTTAGAAACATTATGAATAACCAGTTAAAAAGTGTTCGCAGTGTAGGCAGAATTATGAGAGTTCTTTACAATATTTAAAACCAGAGAATGGGCAATAAATTCAATTTCATACCGAAAACCGCAGCTGAAAATTATGTTACATATTATGCCATAATGTCTTTATTCAGATTTCAGATGTTTCCAAAAGCAATTTGAATAAACTTCTCAAATAAATTCCGTAATCATATTCTACAAAAGAAAACATATTGCAAAAACCTAACTCGTACATTCGCTTTTTTATTCATTCTTTCTTTCGAAAGTAAAACACTCGTATTTTCAGCTATTTTTTAATCACCCTTCTTTCAAAAAGAAAGGAATAAAATATGATTCCACCGGAAGATAATTCCCTCATAAGAACAAATAAGCCAGAAGGCATTAAAAACAATCCCAACGGACTCTTTTCTGTCACGGTTAAAAAATGAATCCACTTAATTTTGCTTTGATTCTTTCAAAACAAAGCCTCTTGTTTAACGTTAATAGTTCTGAGCCCGGCGCTCTAAAAAGATTAAACTTCTTTTCTCTGTCTTTCATCTAAGCCATTTCAAAGCCAAAGTTAAGGCCAGTGACGTAGAATGGCAAGGTGACTTAGAGGGAATTTTATTCAATTTACCTTTGGGGCTCGATATGTTTGTTTCCGTTGCAAAGGAATTTTTAAATAATACCAATTCTTTTCCTCAAGAAATTTTTCTTTTGTTATTTCGTTTCTTTGTATTGTCAGGCTAATGAAGCTGGGAAGTTCTTGTTAAATGATTCATTGAAAGGAATTCAAAAAATACTTTTAATCTAAAAGCGAAGTGACATTTCGATGGAGTTAATTTAACACATTTTAGTTCCCGAACTGTGATTCTTAAAACTAAATTGAAAAGCGTCATTTATTTTTTTATTCTGTAAAAATAAATGGAAATAAAGTTACTGCGGTGCAACATTGATTTTGTTATTCTAGTGATAAAATAATTTGGCAGAAAAATAATAAACTTAAAATAATTAAGTGAAACAAATCGTTGTGCATGCTAATGAAGTTTAAGTAAATGTATTCTGACGCGCATTAAATTGTTTT
>BGPR01026381.1:0-21571 GCA_013235015.1 Araneus ventricosus | reverse complement strand
TTAATTGTAAACGGAAAACTTAAATATGAGTGAAGTGTTTTGAGTCTATTATTTAAGGAAACTTTAACTGATTTATTGCCAAAATCCACAATTATCACATAATTTCTATTCATTTCTCAAGAATTCTGCTACAAAAAAATTCCATTTTTCTTGAAGGAAACAATTCTTAAGATTTATTAGAGAGTATACTTGACTCATTTCTATCTAAATATCTATTAGTTAGAATATATTTTTTAGACGTAATTGGTTCTTTAATCCTTAAAATACTTAACTGAATAATTTTCTTTGCTATCTAATAAGATGACCCTTCCTGTTTTGGAAAGGGGCTGTCGTTTTCATTCATCTAAGAAGGCATAGGATACTTAAGATGATTATGGATCCTACATATTTTTTGTGTCAAATTATAAAGCTTATTAATGATTCAATTTTAGTTTATAAGACTAAAATTTCGATAATTCGATGCACGAGTATTCTCGGGCTGTTAAGTTAACCGGTTAATCTGTTAAAATATTTTCTAGCTTTTTCTGTTACAGAAGTTATGAATATTTGTTTGAGCTAAAATATAAAAAGTTTGTTGCTCTCTCCATTTTTAGACATGTTTTCTCACTTTCAAAAATTAAATATTTTCAGGTTTTATAAACATAATCCAAAGAGTAAAAGGTATATTTCCTTGGAATATCGTATAGCTGTTTTATTAAAATTGATAAAGTAAACAGTTTATTTTCATATCTTTAAATCTTTTAATATAGAAATAAGAAAAAAGAAATATGTAACTGTGTTTCGTTTTCAATATATTTTACAAATTTTGAGTTTTGTTTATCATAAATAATTCTCCTCTATCACTTAAAGTTATAAGAATGATCAAAGTTCTAAATAAAATATTTGAGATAAAAATTACCACTGCAGAATATATATGTGTCTGACAGTTTTTTCTTTCAAACTAACTTAACATTTTTATAATTTTTAATACATTGTAATATTTAAAACTATTGAATTTTCTAACACACTCTGATTATTCAAACGATTAGAGGAAAAAGCGTTATATAATGCTTCCTAAAAATCATCTAATATGTATATATTACAGAAAATATCAATAAAAACTATCAAAAAGTTTTATGTATGTGGCCTTTTCCGTGTATATTTTCTATATATTTAACTTCACAATTACTTATTTTGCTGATTCACTATTATCCCTCGACTAGTCGAAGAACCGAAGAAACTGTCCTCGTAATGAGAATTGTGTATGCATTTTGCACCTCTTCCCTTTCACTGATTGGTCAGAAATTTTGCAGTTCAGTAAATCTACAGCTTTCGTTTCGAGGCCAAAGTATAAAGATAATTTATCTATTTTATAATGTTTGTGAGTTACACATGGCGAGACAAACAAGTGCAAGAATTCACCCTTTTTGTTCGAAACGATGATGGGCATGCTGAAAGACGACAATTACAATAAGAAATGTAAGTCATTCGACTTTTTAACTCTTACTAACCACTCTTGACGCCAGCACCCACTTTGCTCAGCACTGCCTCTGTCACCTCGCTGTTTCGAGGCTCTCAGCCACTACATTTCTCAGTTTTAAATATTGCATGAAGATCAGTGGAAAAGACCATAAAACCCCTGTAGATTTCATCTTCTTTGTAGGCAACAGATTCCTTTAAAGCTGTAAAATCTTTCAATAAACCTAATCTAGTTGTAATGTTCTGTATAACTTTTTCACGAAATTCGGCATGAAAGGCATGAGATCAATAAGTTTAGAATGAAAAATCCATCGACCCCTACAATAGGTTATTTTACAATATTTTTGACACAAAATTTTGATGGTATTGTTGGGATTCATATCTTTAAAATAATATGTTAAATTCTTCAGACAGTTCGCCAGACAAACCCACCCTGCAGACTTCGATAATTTTTATTTCTTATTAAAGCTTATGACGTCTAGAAATGTCATCAAGGGATGTCTAACCCCTACCACACCCCAATTTCGAACGAAATCGAAAATGAATACGGAGAAATGTATTTTCGATTCCATTCAAAAATGATGGGTGGTGGGGGCAGACAACCCTTGATGACATTTCTAGACGCCATAAGCTTCCATATGAAATAAAATTTACCGAAATCCATCGAGTCGCTGGGGCTGGGGAATTGTCTGAATGTTTTACCATATTATTCGAAATATATAGATTATTTATTCTTTTTATCATTTACAAAAGCAGATTTACAACTATTTTAAACTTTATACAAAATTTATGGACACCTTGCAGGACCACTTTTTTTAAAACTACCTTTGTAGTTGTCCATTAACTTGAAAGCACAGTTTTTAAATTCTAATTTTAGAACTATAAATGCTTGGTGAAACCGTTCAGTTAGAGAAATATTGTTAAAAGCAAAATAAAATCTGATCGCTCTAGTCTGAGGTCGAGATCGATTCTAAATGATGTTTCTCGACATTCTTTATCCTCTCTAGTTTTGATGCCTCCGCTTGAGAAGTTTTGGCACGGTTTCAAATCGCTTCAAAATGCTCCCGCGGGTGACATTGCCAGTCTCTCCCAGGTCCACTGAGATTCTCAACTTCCAACAGACTCTAAGTTCGGGTTTTTCCTTTGTTACTTTTTGTCGCTCTCTCACGTAGAAAGTATATGTGGTAAGAAGCGAGATATTTTAAGGGTTCGAGTGACTTATCTGGTTTTCCTCCATTACGAAAGATTGCTATTTGAGAACGATAAAAACTATGCATTTGCTTCAAGATAAAGGCAGCTTTAAATGCTATCATTTAATCTTATGAAGACAAAATGTTTCCTCCTTATTTTATTTTTTAAAAAAAATATTTTCCTCACATTCTCTTAGACCCTATTCTTGAGCTTTGTGCAATAAATTTGCTTCAGAACGTCTTTTTTGGTTATTTGCTTTAAGATAGAAGTTCACTTCCTAATTTCATATTTCATCATTACGTGCATTTCGAATTCACTTTTGCTAGATTGATCTTAACTACTAATTAAGAATTTTGGTAGATGGAAGACTGTATACATTTTTCCATACTGAGCTATATAAAAATGCTTGGCATAAGTTCAAAGTAATCCAACCAACCTAAATTACAAAGACTTATATTCATTGCGATGCCACGCTAATCAAAACTGATGGCTTGACTTGGCATATCTAGGCAAGTCTAAGAGTCAATAATTCAAGTCCATAATTATGAATTAGGTCCATTGTGGGGTCTGGTGTGATTGCCTTTCTAAATAATTTCCAGGGTAAGCTAATCCACATGTGAGTTTTACATGTAGGAAAAACCTGCGACAACCACTTAGGAATCGTCGACCTGTTTTCACTACAGATTTTTAAAGGGACAGTCAGAAGATTGAACTGATAACCATCATCTTCCAATTACTATTCCTAAGCCATTACATGCTATGCATTAACGTCAAGGTATCGGAAAATTTCCTGCTATATTTATGAGGTTGTATAACATGAAACCTTATTTTCAGGATGTAGTGTTGCACAAATCCTGACTGTAATATTTTCTTTTTATCACAGAAACGTAGCTGAGTTAGGGAAATAAAGTAAGAGAAAATATGATATTTAATTATTTGCTGGGGTACAAAATCAAACATATTTCTTAACACCATTAATTTCGTTTTCAGTAACGGGTTGTTGTTTTTATTTTTTTTCTAGACGAATCAGAAAGACATATTTTCTCATTCACTTAACACAAATTTAATCTAATCAGTTACTTTTTTGGCACGCGGCAGACAAAAAATGACTTTCTTTTTGCTGTAGAGGATAATTAAGCACATAATTAATAAAAGCAAAAATATATGTAAAAAAGTATATAATTTATCTATATTATATGATATATCTCTATTTTCTTTAACTGCAACTAATTGCTAGTGAACAAAATATTTTCTCTAGTGAAATTCTTTTTTATTAATTTATAAACCCAACAACAAATATTTTAATAGTGTCGGGTGATTTATTCCTTTCATATAACAATAATTTTTATTGTCTGAATTCTTTTTAACATTATTCTTTAATTTTAAGTATGCTTTTTTAATATATTCTCCATAGAGACGTAAAAATTTGATTTGATTTATCTCCCTAATGTTTCTTCATTAAAATTATACACATAGTAATAATAACATTTTAACAACGAAGAATTAATTATCCTTTCTATAGACTGTTTAAAATTGAAGATGTTGCATAATAAAGATATAAATACTATTTTGCAATCATATTACAAAGTATGCAAAGGAGTTAAATATTGAATTCCCATTTGAAGTATTACGATACAATGGAATATGTAAGTTTAATCATTTACAAAACGTTTCATTTGTGATGAATGGTTTCATACAATCCTTGTTCATTGAATTTTCCAGCTTACTTTAGAAAGTATCATTTATTCAAACTTTGTTAGGGTTTTTAAATGTTCCTGAAATGCGATCTATTACCATATAAATGTAATCGGAATTCATATATAGAATTAAAATATAATCATGGGAGCGTATTTCTCCATACAATACTAATACAATTTTAGATATAGTTAACAAAGAGTTGTTTTAATTTCTTCAAATTTGGTTTTACTACATTTTTGGATGTATTTGAAAATAGTGTTTGTGTGATTTCCAAGTTATATCTCAGTTTGATATATAAGACTATAAAACCAACATTATCGTTTAATAAATATTTTAATCACTCATAAAATAAATAAGATCAAAATACTTCACATAAAAATGCAGTTCCAGACGCTGTTCGCACATTATTTTTACATAAATTTATTTCTTTGTAGAAAATATTCCTCTACGTGTATCATTTTCACAATAATTGCAATTTTGAAAACGTAATGTATCATTTCCACATAAAATTTTGTTTATATGCAAGATGTGGCTTTAAAGAAGGGATGGATGT
This sequence comes from Araneus ventricosus, assembly GCA_013235015.1. Classification (NCBI taxonomy): domain Eukaryota; kingdom Metazoa; phylum Arthropoda; class Arachnida; order Araneae; family Araneidae; genus Araneus; species Araneus ventricosus. The sequence continues at coordinate 16,671 of BGPR01026381.1, read as the reverse complement.
AAAGCTATGTTTTTTCTCTTTCCGAAGAGAATTATTTTTGTTGAATTATTTAAAACCGCTGTGAAAGCCATGGTTTTTCGATATCGAAAATCAGGATAAGTAATATTGCAAATAATAATGAAAAAACCGTGAATATTTAGCTTCAAGTGCATAAATTGTTCGAAATACGCATCCATTGAACAAACGCAGTTTTTTGACTATTTCAATGGTGGGATTTTTAATGTTAAAAGAAAATCCTCCAAGTGTCAAAGTTTTGTTGAAAAATCAGGAAAATGCTCAGTATCAACCTTAAACAAAATTACTAACACTGATTTGAAACTTAGAAAGGCCCAAAAATGCAACGATCATCGTCTTTCTCCACATCATATCGCTGAACACAGAACACTCTGCAGAATTTTTTATGAAAGAAAGTTTTCAGGAGAAAAGTGGAAAAATGTTTTAAAAATAGATGAATATTTAAATGACTGAAAGAATAGGAGATGAATTTAGTATCGTCAAAAAGGAGAAAAATCATAAAACATGGTTTAAAGAATTTTAGGAAAGTTTTTCTGAGGGATTTATGATTGTTGATGGTTTAGTTTTTCATATAACAGCAAAATAAAAGTAAAGAGAGTGGGAAAAATGTTGGGATCAACTCCACACACTATCAGGAGCATGTTTTATCCCCTATCTTTTATATGAAAGACCTTCTTTTTTTTCACGTGATTAAGAACCATCGGTTTTAAAAATATTCTGTCTGTTTGTTATTTCTGATTGAGGTTGAGGAGTCGAACAACTATCAACAGAGATGAAAAACTTGGTGTTATTTTGGGCAGATAGTAAACAATTTGAGAAAAGAGATAAACACCTTGGAGGAGATGATTGGTTCAGATTTGAGAGAGAATTAATTTATATTGGCTTGCAAGAATCATCATTACTCATATATTTGAAATTCAGCTATTGGTGAAAAGGAGGGAAATAAAGCAAATTTTTTTGTTTTTGTTGGAAATATTAGTCCTTCAAAATCTGTTTAAACTTTTTCTTGTTGTAACTAAATTTAGGCAGCACTAATATTCAAAAGATTACATTACTATAGAAAGAAAGAAGAATATACTATGCCCAAACACGTTATAATCTTGATGAACTGAGAACTATTTGTGTCTTTTATGCCACTTCGGTGACCTCGTTTCAAAGTACGTTACCGATTTTTTTAAATATCATATCGAATCCTTTTCCATCATGCAATATTGGTTGTTGTCTAAGGAATAGTCGAGTTTAAATAAATTGATAAAAAGGACACAAAGTTTGGGAATCCAATGATAAAGTCGATACGGAATAAACGAAATTACTCTTTCTTTCACCCTGAGAGAAATCATTAGTAATTGAAACAGAGCTTGCTGTCTTTCACCGAGCCTGCAGAGGGATACTGCAGCATTCTTCTCGCACCTCGGGATGATGAATTAGTCCCCAAACGGGATATTTTCGAATGTCATATGTCCTCAAGAAACGTCTTTTGACACCTTACCATTCGTCTATGTCCGCGGATTATTCTGGAGCAGCTAGACAGTCTCGCGACACTCAGTTCTTTTCACCTCTTTTTCTTACTGCCGCAGTCCCAGCACACTCTTTTTGTTTCGGATTCTATCCTGAAGTCAGGGTTCTGCCGAAGGTCTGTTCATTTGTTTTATGCTTTCTTCTCTCTTTTTTCAGTTGGTTCCGTCTTATATGAGTTTTTTGCTTGTTAGGTGACGCGACAGAGTGAGGTGATCCGATGCTGCACGTATTGATTTCTCGTATTTGTTTTGAGCAAGTGGTAAGATCAACTGTTGTTTTAATCATTGGCATTGTTTGTAAAGTTTGTTAAATTAGGTGCTATATCCAAAACTTGCTATACTTCTGGATATTATTGTAATACTTTTTTTGCTTTGCAGAGTGTTTCTGAACTCCACCTATATCGTAAATACGATGATGATACACGTCGTAACAAATAAAGTACTTTAGGACTTAAGGAAGTGCTTGAGATTTACAGAAACCTTAGTTTGCAATTAACTGATACATTCAGAAATAAAACAATAAAATGTATATGTCAATAACTTAACAGAGTGAAAAAGAGAACAATACTTTTCCAGGTATCAACGTAGTTACTCAAAATGACATTCTAAGTTGATGTTCCACTAACAATGGTGGATAAAGCACTGACTTTTCCTTTTCGAAAATATATGGCGTGAAATGCATCTGTAAGATGCTAACGAGTATTTTTGCATGGGCATTTCCCATAAAGACAGAAGACGTTTCTAATGTATTGAGATCAGGGGGATATGAATTTCAATCAAAAGACCAAACATGTCCAACCTATTAAATGGGATATGTATTGTTAAAAATTTTTCATTAAGGGTGAAAATGTGACTCTGCCTCATGTTGAGAAAACCATACACCCCTTCAAACCGATTGTTATTTTCCCCCCGATTTGGGGAAACAATTACCAATCGTTTGCTCCAGAAACAGGCGTTGCACGCTGATCCATCCGTCTTTCATAAATACCAGATGTGTAACAACGTTTACAAGCCCCACTTCTTCAACATTAAAGTTGTACCAGTTTTCCTGATGGAATAAACGGCGGCGATTTGAATTTAAATTTGTAATTAAATATATCAAAGTTTAATTATTCAAAATGATTAGAATATCACTGTTGGCCTAGCTTTTCTAGCACTCCGGGGAGCACGGCTTTCTGGTAATTCTATAAGACAAATACTGATAATCTTGCCAAACGAGAACTGCACAAAAAATTGCTAAACAGAGACCTTTGATCAAAAACCTATATTATCTAAAAAATGCATTCTTATAGTATATAGAACAAAAAGTAGAAGGCTACAAAGTAATATTACACTTCTCAGTTTTCTTGTAGGCGTGGATAACGCTGGTTCACAGTGTTCGCTGCAATTTGAACAATCGATTTCTGTAAAATAAATTTGTTTGTTAGCATATATTATCATCGATCTCACTTTTTATACAGATCAGGGATACGCTGTAAGTTATATGTACAAATGAAAGCTTTATTATTTTTTAAGAAGAACAGTTGCATGGGGAATGTCTCTTGCTTGTAAGTAAAATACAAATATGTTAAGTGCATACAATTCACCATTGATGTCGCATTCCCGTCAAACACAGATGCATTTTAGATGTATCTTTTCGCATCACTAAAGTAGAATGCTCAATAAATGAGACAAATAGTTAATAATGCTATTCAAAAAGCCTAACTGCAAGGCCGCTCATCTGAGCACTTAGAATTCGGCATAAACAATATCGTTAATTTGTCGAATCGAAACTTGTTTAGTTTATTATTTAAATTATTTAATTATCAATTAAAGAGAACTCTACTTCGTTCCTCAATATGAATCCATTACTATTTTTAATATTAAACTCTCAATTTTCAAATTAAATATAGTAAAATGTATTTCAATGCGATTAAATTGTCAACAAAATAAGCTTTAATAGACCGCTGAAAATATAATTTTATAGAAGTGAAAAAAATATTATAAGAAAATATGGTTTATGTTATACACTTAAATCTAATTTTGGGATAAAGCGCTTCTTTTGTCTTTCAGGATACATACATGCACTGTTGTCCACAAGGTGAAGTTAATTAAACGAAATCTGCTTCATTACTATTTCATAATTTTATTTTTCTAATTGGGAAAATTTGCGTTTTCAAATATACTAATTTCATTAAAAATAAATTTTACTAAATGGGGCTTTCTTTTTAGCAGTTTGTCTCAGCAGTTTATTTCGACTGCTGAGACATAAAATTTGCAGTGTAAGTATCAAGCAGGATTGTAAAAGAACAATTAATTTTAAAAGGAATAGTTATAATAACAGATATATTAATAGTTACAGTTATAGTTAAAGTTATTTCTTCTCAGGTATTATTTATTAAATAAATAAATCTCATATACTTTACTATAAAGATGTTGTAGATAATTTGTCTGAGAAGGCGAAAATACCCGCAAGAGTAAAATAATTAATTTATCTCGTAAATATATACTAATACTACTATATAAAGTATAAAGTAAGTTAAGTAAACTTTAGTAGTATATATATAAATATCTACTACTAAACAATAATCTATGATGCTTCTAAATTCATTCATTGAGGTTAATTTCAATGATATATGTTAATGATGATCGAGTGCGATAATTAACACGAAGAGTGAACATTCAAAGCACTGAATATATTTCACTATTTAGGGTGAACATTTTTTGGTAGAAGGAAAATTACCATTAAAAGTCAGTAAAATGAATGAATGTAAATTCAGAATTTTCTAAATGAGACAAATTCATTATTTCCCATGTTTATGCTAAATAATGCGATCTCGGAGCATTAGGAATAAGGTTATTGAAGCAATACTGTAATTTTTATGATAAAGAATGCGTCTTTGAAATAGATAATTTACCATCAAATTTCTGAAAATCATCTTTTTCAAAAGATTCAAAAGGCAGTGGCTTAATATGATGAATGTATTCAAACACCAATATGTACATAAATTTTCAATCCTAAATAATATGTAACTAACAAAATAAGTTATGAATGAAGGCAATTAAATTTAAGCTACTGCTTATGCGAAACTATGTTAAAAGCTAGACGATGTATCATTAAATTAAGATGATGTGCTCAGTGAAATGAATACAAAGTTCACAATAAGAATTAAGAGAAGTTTTATCATTAATTTAATTGACTAATTCAACCATCAATAGTGAAAATGGCATGCAATTTACCTTCTTAACAGCCATGAACTGATTTCACAGAAAGAAACTTTAAACAACAAACAAATATCTTTTCTAGGCTTCATAAATTCTTTATTACTGAAAACAAATTAATATATTCTTTGCGTTATTCGGTCTAATTTTTTTCCTATGTCACTAAAACAGAGTTCGTGAGGAGGACAATTGAATAAAAGTTTGAAGAAAGTCTTTACTTTGACGCTTATCGAATGAGATGAAAGCAAGTTTTCTTCCTTTGAAAGCATATACCTAACATAATAAAAGAGTACGATCATGTGAGACTTCGGGGAGAAGGTAGAACTAAGAAGAAAAAAGTCACTTGTCAAAAAGTTCGTGAATTTCATTTTTCTTTCTCGAAATTCATGAAAGAAGGTGACACTCCATGGGTACAGGAGGGAGAGAAAAAGAAAAAAATCTGAAGGACACTTCATGTGTGGAAATAAATAGGAATAATGAAAAAGAAAAATTAGTTACGGGGAAGAATTGTGGAAAGTTTATTTCGCAACCGCGAAGACGAAAAAGTCTTCCTTGAAAAGGCTACAAAAGGCACGCAACTTTAAAGTTTGATGAAACATGTTTTTCTTCGACTGACGGAAGAATCGTGCTTACAATCGAATTTAGAATGAGAACGGTAATATAACTTGTCAGAGAATGGGAATAAACGTTCTTCCTTATATAAAGCTTTTGATGTGAATTAGGGCTTTTTCAGGAAAACTAATTTAATTTATTTTATTTTTGTATACGGCGATGCATGTACTACATATACCGAAAAATGAACTTATACTTATTTTAATCAAAGCATAAATCAGAAGTCTGTCCATTGGTAATAGCAATCAAGCACTGTTAAATTGATAACCTTCTATAAACGTTATGTTCAATGCGATTAATCAGTTATTATTAAAATGATCAAATATGGTTCATGCTAACCAGACTTTTTATTTTAATCCTAATGTATACACCAGAGCGGTTTTTACAACGAAACGATTGATTATACCTTAAACAGCTTCTCCGAAATGGGATTCTACTCGCGATGCAAAAATTGCCACTTGGTTTTAATGATTCAACGTATTTTTTAAAAAAAAGGTTTTGGTCAATATTTAAAGGTGCACATGCAGCTTGAAATGTTAATTTCAAGAGTGTAAGCATCAAGCGTTGCCAGTGGCGTAAACGCAAAATAAGTAGTGTCGGAACGCTCTAACCTGGATAACAAAAATTACGCTGTTTTAAACACTTTTTCACAATTTTTTCCTATTTATTTCTCGTAAAAAAGAGCATTGGCGGAACGGCGTTCCGGTGCTTACTACACCCCTGCGTAGCACGGAATAGAAAACCTCTAATATTTACCAAATTTATATTATTTTCCAAGAATGGCAACCAATTGAAAATTATTTAAATTAATTCATATTGTTACAAAGCTATAAAGTCGCTTCCCTGAGATGCTAATCTTGGCGACACATTTGTCGACCATTTTGGCGACTTTGGTGACAAAGGAAATTTTCTAGAAGGACCTCGAACTTTCAACCTATTTCTACTGGATTCATGAATTTTCTAGAGATTACGTCACTTCCTACGTAATGAAGTCACTTCCTGTTGAAAAGTATAAAGGCTAGCTCTCAAGCCAAGTGAGTTGGAATTTGATCAGCGAGCAAGCTGGTGAGCTAACAAGAATTCTTTGAGCGCAGTGTTGAGATTTAATGGTAGTCTCTGTTGTGAATTTTATACTTGTGCTACGTTTCTTTGCTTGGAATATTTGTAAAATAAAGAGCTTTGTTTTTTATACTGCTTATTGGATTGCATTCACGTACACCTACAGGACAATTTCGTTGCAAAATGTTAATTTAAAAAATCAGTTTGTACTTATCGAAAACCTAATCATTTTTTCCATCCATAAATTAAATAAACCCAGAAAATAATGTCTCCTTACACTATAAGCCTTTTACTTTATAGGCTGAAATTTAAGGTTCAATTTTAATCTTTTTAGTGGAGGTCAATCAGATTCTTTTACTTCAAGAAATCACAATTTAGTTTAGTTTATGGTATTAACTTCCATTTTGAAACAATACAGTCAGATGACGAGGACTGCACCTGAGCTGGCACCCCTTCTCCAAACCACACAAGCGGAAGGAAGATTGGCACCCTACGTATAATTCAACCTACAAAGGGGCCACATACATTCATGATCTGCAGTGAAATCAGGTTTCTAACCTGAAACCATCCGGCCCGAGGCAGTGACCTTACCACTAGGCCACCGCGGTCTAGAAATCTCAATAATAAAACATAATAAGTTTCTTTCATAAAAATAATTCATCTTCATCTGAAATTCTATTAATTTTAATATTTCAGCTAATTCATGTCATAGATGCTTAAAACATTTATTTGCTAGAAAATGTTGAAATTAATAGGACTCAATTTTCAAGCTGAATATTCTTTGATTCGAAAAACCAAGATTCGCAGTGGCATTATATGAAGAACATCAGGTTTTAAAGAAAAATTTATATGATTTAAATAACATTGTTTTGTTTCTAAATCAGGAAATGCATTTAAGCTGCTTAAAGGAATAAATCTATTCACAAGATTTCAATAGTTTTCTTCAAGATAAATTTCATTATATTAGAACAAAATGGCCACCGTAAACATTTGAGTAACATTAAACAATTCACTTTAAAAAGAAGTAATATTACGTTCTGCTTTCTGTATTAAATTCTAGTATACCAAATTTGTTTGAATATATTCAGTAAAAATCAAATCGTTTGTAAATAAATTCAATAAACATTTCCTATTGATTCGCAATGTTTGACATGGGCATTGCAGATTTTATTCAGACTCATAGTTTGTGTAATTACGGAATAATAATACTTCTGTTTTTATTAAGTAACATTTGCAGTTTAAAGCAGTCACTGTGCACGATAGTTAATTCTTTATATTTTATTTTTTATTGTTTCCTGCTTAATTTTGTTAATTAGACATTGGGAAACTACTGTATTAATCAAATTAATATTACTAAATGCAATGTAGAACTAAAACAAATTAAAATTTCAATAAATGGAAATAATTGAATGACATTAATGAATCTGAAGTGTTCGGGTTAGTATTTGAGATATCTGAGATATTTCTAAACACAAACTCTTCATTTGACTCCTAGGAAGGACTGGCTCCAATAATATTAATCAAACTTTAATAAAACATGTACGAAACAATTTGAACTATAAGTAAAGAAACATATTGTTACTATTCAGAAGGGTTTGTTGATTGAATGAATTTTAATTAAGACAACACAGATAGAAATTTATTTACAGTTATATTCACGAATATTCATAGTTGATAAGGCAAGAACAATCCAGTCTTCAAAAGAATACAGCAGTTCAAATCTATTCACAGAACTTGTAAAAATTCCAAACAGAGATTACCAATAAATCTCAAAACAGCGCTCAAAGTTTTCTTATTAGCTCACCAGAATGCCTGCTGATCAAAATCCAACAGACTATCTTACTAGAAGGTGGTTGTTGGGGCGCCCAGCACCCCGCAGGGGCTTATCCTCGATCCGGCATAGTCTTGCATTGGTTGAGCTTTGCGATGAATGCCCTGAATTGACGTGGATGAGTGAAGGAGTGAGAAAAGTATCTTGCAGCAGCATTTAAAGATCGACAGCAGTCCATTTTCTCCCGGCTTTATGAAACATGATTGCTTCAGTTTTGGAAGAATTAATTGCGATTTTCCATTTAGTAAACCAGACCTCAAGTGCTTTGATGTGTCGGTTGAGAAATGGGCGATGTTGATGTCTGAATGAAATTTGGTTTTTTTATTTTTGGCCAATATTGCAATATCATCTGCATGCATACAAAGAAGGGTGTTGAATTACTTGGGAATATCATTAATAAATCAGCTGAATAAAATGCGCCCAAATTTAGAACCCTGTGCTACACCCCCTGAAATGTTTTTAATGTCAGAGAATGCAATGTTTTTAATGTCGTTGTTTACTTTAACACTAAAACTAAGACTTTTGAGATAGGAGTGTATGACTTAAGTGAGGTAGAAAGGTGTATAAAAACCTATTAATTTGTGGATGAGTGCATCCTGACAAACTCTGTCGAATGCGTTTTGGATGTTTAGGAAGACATCTCCTCTTTTTCGTTCATTAAGGAAATCTTCAGAAATAAATTCAGTTACTCTGAGCATTTGGTGAGAGGTAAAAAGGTAGCCAAATTGTTCATGACAGAGGGTGTTATTATCAATTAAGTGCTTGTTAAACCTATTGTGGATAATATTTTCAGCAATTTTGCTAATAGGGGAAAGAAAAGAAATGGGTCAGTAGCTAGAGAGCTGAGATAGGATCTTTACCAGGTTTTAGAGAATTAACAACACTAATTGACTTTTTTGGGTTGAGAGCTTGCTTTTGTATCTTCTCAACAGGAAATGACGTCAGTAATAAGAAGTAATGTATTCTCTAGAAAGTTCCAGACATTTCTTGTTCATAGTAGAGATATATCCACAGGTCAGGACTTTTCCACAAATTCCTTTAGTCGCCAAGTCACCAAAACCTTGCTAAGTCTTTGAATTTACAGAATTCGTAACAATATGTACAATCAGAACTCCAATTTGCATGCCACTGCGAAGAGCAGTGGAGCTGAAAACAGAGCAGGCCAACTTTGCTAGAAATATAGACGTTATTTTTTCGCATTTTTACGGTGTAAATCAGCATACACGTCCTGTCCTTCCTCGAATATTGAAGTTCGGAATGCAATTATACGGGCATGCTGCATAGTGGAAATGGAACGCAACAAAATCTGATATAAAACCACCCTTATTAATATACAACCATTCAAAGTCTTATTCATGTCGAGAGAATTATTTTTGAGGGAAAAAATGATTTAAATTTCCATACAAGTTTTATAACAAGATCAAATTCTTTAAAACAATTATTTATTGAGAAACCTTTAATGCATGTTTAATGATATTCCGATTTAGATGATTTAGCACTAACTGAATAAAAAGTTTGTCAAGTGCTTGTAGTGGATTACCATGTTTCGAATTTGAAAAAAAGTTTAAAATGTTTATTTAAACTTTTATAAAAAAAGAAACGGAGAATTCAAGACAAAACATAAAATTATATTTGGATGTTTTCCTTTTTAAGGAATACTGCCACACTTATTTTATTTTCATAATTTAAAATTGTCTAACATTTTGAATTAGAAATTATTTCTTTGATTCAAATTAAACCCGGATATGAAGAATCAGTCAGAAAAAAGATAATCAGAAATAAATCTTAATGTGTATAATAAAGCTAAAGTTAATATCCCTAATGCTCCCAAAAATTCTTAATAGAACTCCTATCAAACAAGAATATTTCAAAAGAGATTCAAAGATTCTCTCTCAGAAATATCTAATGGCGGATGACATAAGCTACTCTTACTCAGTCCATAAATTTGAAATTTCTTTCGTCATTGATGATTATGATTGCGATGGTGAGAAGTCGGATATTAGAGGGCTTTATTATTTTCTAATAAATATAAAAAATGATCTCTTGCGCTGACGAACCTGCCATTTCGTAATGACACCGTCTTTCACGTTTCTGTCATTTGCTTCGAATTGTGAAAAGTTTGCACAAAATTATTTGACAGCAAAGTACTTCTTTTGTGTATCTATATCTTTTTGTTTCTTAAAGTTGTCAAAAGAAATATCCTCTATGAAGAGTCTAAAATTTTTTCAACCTGTAAACTGAAATTTTGTGCTGGTATATATATATAACAAAAGATAGTTCACTTGTTCTGAAATTGCTGAACACCGATGTTAAGAAAATGTGATTTATTGAAACATTACTAAGTAATGCAAAATAATACAAATAGATTAAAAAAATCTATGCATTGAAAGTTATTACTGTTAATTAAAATCGAATACATATTCACCAACTTAGTAAATGGAATAATCATTGTTTAAAAATTCAATCGTCTGTTGAAATAATGAGAAATATTACGAAGTTGAACGAAGAAAGGCGTTACAAATGTTCTAAAATTTTTTCGTAAGGTTTGCTTAAAATGCGAATTTTTAATACAAATGTCAGTATACGAGAAAAAATATTTATTTCAGTTTTCTGTATGAAAAAACATCAAAACCAAACACTAGCAATTATTTTCTAATAAAATATCACAAAATACATACTTCTTTTACAATTTCAAGCTGATATTTTTATTTATATATTTATGCTGTTTTCCGAAGTAACTATTGAAAAGATATCGCAGCTGTTATGCGATAAAATATTCAATAAATAATGTCCTGCATCTACCATTTCTTATCTTTCCTTCTGTTTTTAATTTCCCTTGAGAAACTAATGAATGCTTAAGAAAAGTGATTTCTTACATATTACTGTAAAATTCATTCTTAAGAAAATACAGCATGATATCTTTAATGTATATATGTTTTTCCATAAATATGTTAATAAAAATATTTAATAAAATTTCATTAAACTCTTTTTATATGAAATATGTATACATTTATATATTTCACATTATTTTGCATTATTAAACTAAATTCTAATTACGACCTAAAATATTTATAAACTTCGAACTTGAGCAAATTATTCCATTTTGATAATAAGTTAATTAAGAAACAAAGAGCAATGAAAATTTTACATATACGGCAATTAGAAAGATTAATTATAAAAATGAATAGAATACTCCTGTAAATAGTTTTTAAACTTATTTCGCTGATTTGAAGATCAAAAATAAAAGTTTATACATTCAGAAGTAATGAAAATATGTTACAATATTTTCAAATGAAAAATTTATGTAATGTTTTCAGGAAATGTTCGATTCTTTGAATCATTTCTGAAACTAAAATTACTATATATTAGTATTATTAACGCTGTTTCGATTTAAATATTTATTGTGATGTGAAATTCAAGACAGTGAGTAACTGAATTCTGAATTGGAGTGTACTTTTAATTATTACGATTAAAATTTTTATAGAATGTCTTCCTAAAGTAACTGTAATATATTAATTTTTAGAAGAAGAAATATAATTTGATGAAGATTTTTTGCTAGAGAAATAAGAATTTCTAGTAATGATACTTGAGTCATTCGAAAGGTCTTTCTGTAATTAATAAAATTCGCTCCGGTTTTAATGTAACTTTTCTGTTTAACTTAACCTTTCGTGGCTTGGGCTGGCGTATGACAGAATTTGGGAGGGGTGGCGTATCGCTTTTTCCCACACTGTGCTTCATATTTCTAACAATTCTTTTTAACTTTAATCTGATCAAGAAATATAATACAGTGAAATGGAAAAAAAAGAAGGAGAGATAAAATAGAAAAAGAAGAAAATTTATTCGTAAAATTATATTGAATACATTTTCATCTCCCTCGAAAATACTTCAAGTTTTCGTCGATCGTGAGTTGGCCACCACACGGTTAAAAGTTTTGGCAGTTTTCAATGGAAGAGTCGAAAAATCCTCTCACACTCTATCTAACTTATCAGTGTTTCTGCATGTGTCTGTCGTGTCGTTGTCTTTGAATCTGTTGGCAGCGCACAAGTTTCTGGCGTACTGAGTTCACCTACGTCCCGAGCGAGCAAAAAAATAATGCTTAAATTGGAAGGAAGGAGTCAGACTGAACGAATCGGCTCGACGCATTGTACTCGAGGGATGTTCCTATTAAGAAAGAGAGAGAGAGAGGGTTCAGGGAGAAACTATAAAAAAATCAAGGCAAGAAATAACTCACTGGCGTACTTTCCACGCCAGCCCCTCCCACTAAGGTGTAAATGTAGAAACTGACTATAATGTATTTAGTCGTATCATTTTAAATATGTAATCCAGAATTTAGTAGAGTGTTTTTCTACTTTTATGAATTTAAATTTAATTTGAAGATCAATTCAAGAAAAATAATTCAATAATAATTAAACAAATAAGATATTAAATTTAAATTTCTCAATTGAGTTCTTTCATAATTTTTGAAGAATGAATGTGTGATGTAAAGTTAAAGTTGCTACTTATTTTTAAATAAAAAAGGAAATACGTCAGCATGCATGACCTACAAGATTGACTTTAGAAGCTTTTATACGCATCAAAATATTTTGCAGAAAAATTGATTTAAATCTATGTAACATTGCAATGTAAATGGAAGTATTGTCAAGAATTTCTCATCTGATTTTCAAGATCTTGAAATTTTCTGATGGAACCTTAGTTTTTCCGAGCCTGAGGACACCTCGGTTTCACTTCAATCAATGAGACTTAAGTTTTGCATATTCTTTCAAATGCTGCAAAATGATTTCTGATGAATCAGCTCATTTCATCGGATCAAATGAGAAGAATCATCTTCTAAAAATCTCTGAAATGTGAATTCGAAAAGTATTGCAGAGTCATGATTTTAGAATTTAGAAAACTACACAGAAGTCAATTATAATAGTTTTGAATCAGATTATTGAGGAAGATAATAATTCTTTTCGAAGCAATGGAATCAGTTTTACTTCCATTCGGTTTCCTTCAGAAATATTTTCCTATATCTTGCATGTTTCATTTTGGACTCGTTTGTATTCGTCAACGGAATGATTCATACATGAAGATCGTCAGTAGAAGGACTGACGAACTTAAAGTGGACCAAGTCCATAAGATTAATTTTTATGTGGAAAAAATAAGCTCTCAAATTTGATCATCTGGGTGCATTGCAAATACTAACACATTCGGGCGCAACTCATCTGTGAGATGAAAAGTTAAATTTTTCCTTAGGCTTAAGGAAAGCTTATCAAATTTATCTCTTTACTCATAAAAAGCTATGTTTGCATCTTGAAATAACTTTTTGTATTTCCGTCCAATTTCAATCAATAAAATGTCTAAGGATTCAGGACGGAGTTGACGTTTGCTTTCCCGTAAAGTTCCTTAGCAATGACAACTGCTGTCGTGGAGAGCCTAAAAAAATTGACATTTTTAATTAATATAATGGAAATAACGATCAATATCATTGAATTAGGGGCTGGTACACAAGTATATGAACTTTTACAAGTATATGAAAAGAAATATTGAGAAAAACTTGGGAAATCAAAAATATAGACGTAATCGGGAAACCCATCTACCAGAAACGTCCCACTCAAGCACATCACAAGAGCACTAGAGAAAAAAACCACAATACCCTAGTATGAGTGGTAGGGAGCCAGGAAGCTACTAGAGATCCCACACCTTTCTAGGTAAAACCCGCACTTAAGCATAAAAATTATGGGTGCTTCATCTCAGGGACTAGATACACCCGACGGTTGATTTCCAGTTATTCTTGCTGCCTTGTGATTCGGAATGGAAATGTGGTCTTAAATCCTTATCACATAGAAAATAAAATATTGCTACATTTCTATGGCAGTTTTAATGCAAAATGGGCAAAACATGGATTTGCTTCACATTAACTCTTAACCTCCAAATTATAACCAGACGCGGAATAATGCAGTCACTTGTCAAGTCAATAAAGCATTCACTTATCAACTTAACAATGCATTCACTTTTCAACTTAACAATGCATTCACTTATTCTCTTATCAACTTAATAATGTATTCACTTATCAACTTATAATGCATTCACTTATCAATTTAATAATGCATTCAGTTATCAATTTAATAATGCATTCAGTTATCAACTTAATAATGCATTCAGTTAACAACTTAATAATGCATTCACTTATCAACTTAATAATGTATTCACTTATCAACAACGATGAATTATTTCGCTTTCGCGTTATCCTCTTGTCGCCGCCAAAGATTTCAAGATTTTTCGAGTGTCTTATAAGCAGTATACAAGGATGCTGTGGCTTTAAGACTATTATTTTTACTAAAAGCTGAAAGATTTTCCTGTTCGTATACTAACAAAGGTAATATGCAAACCAATAAGAACAATTCTTAATCGATTAGGAAAGAAATGGATGGAAGAAGAAAAATTGTTTTGTAAAAATGTTGAGTGCCTGCAATGAGAAATTCTAGTAGCATATTCAGAGCTGTAATGTAAATGCATAATGCAGTAAGATAATTTTTATAGGAAATTAGTGATTCAAACTCAGCAAGAAATTTCTTTCACAACTAAAAGTTTTTTAATTTAAAAAATTTTATTCGGATTCAAAAGGAAAAAAACAAATATATGAATTACACTCAAATTTTTTCTTTCGTAAGTTACAGAACAGTGTTACCATCGTAGAAGAAAATAAAGAAATATGGATTGAACTTTTATGTGTTGCACGCGCCCTGATGCACTTATAGAATAAAAAAATTATTCAGCATGTGTACATAATCACATGAGAACTTTAGGAAATATGACGATAGCAAGTAAGAAAATTCTTACACAATCTGATCATATTGAAATGTATGCGGTTTTTTCCCGTCAAGAATTTGTAAAAGCCAAGCAAATAAATTTGTAATTCATGATGTTTGTTTTATTTTATTGCAAGATCAAGAGAAACGCGTTTTTAATGTTTAGTCTTAATAAACAAATTATTCGCCTTTTTATTTATCATCTCAAAACTTAAAATAACCTTAAAGTCAAAACAACATTTTAAAGAAATTCAGAAAGCTAAATAATTTTATATTCATGAATGCAGATTATTCGTAAAGAAACATTAAAACTGCTAAATCATTCAATTTTTAGATAGTTGAGAGCATTGAATTTGAGAGTTAGAAATACTCTTCTACGAACATTTTTCTTTAACCCGCGAGAACGCGCGTTCCTTACACTTACTCGAGGACGCGTGTCGGTCTTCGTAGGCCCGGGGGTCATGTTTTTTTTTTTTTAAAACACACGCAGAAAATTCCATTTACTTTACTAAGAAACATTTTTTGCATTATTGTACTGAATATGAAATATTAATAAAAGGATTTTCAAATAAATCTCTTCTGGGGAGCGCATTAAATTGAAAAAGATCGGTGAGTGTTTGTATTTCCAAGGTATTTAAGAAAAAGTTGGATTCCCCGTCCAAAATTATCTAAATTCGCCTGAATATAAGTATTAATGCATCAGCTGTCTCGTCGATAAGCATTTCCAAGGCCTTTGAACCGATTTTACAATTTTGATTCATCAAAGTTTCCGGGTAGTTGTATGATGATTTTGTGTGTAAAAGTCCTCATATTTTTGCGAGGTTCTTTTTTACATTATTTTATTAATTTTGCCTATCTTACCGATTACTACACCATTTTTATAAACTCCAGCATTCTTTTAAGTAATCGATGGACTCACAAATATCACATTCTTTGTCTAATACCTTTTCAGGATTCTATTTATGATCTCTAACAAATTGAACAGAAACAATTTCTTTATTTTCTTCGTTAATCAATTCTTAATTAGTTGATTTTTAGCTAAAAGCTTTTCTAGTCTTTTCTTCTTATATTTTTAGTTCGAATAGTTATAAGTTGTGGCGATCTATCTGTTCTCTTTAGCAATCCTGCTCAGAAACACGAGCGCGGGCATCGGGCTTCGGAGGACCGACCATCTGTTTTATGAGATAACAAATGAGGGGAAAATCTTGATATACCTTTAGTTAGCAAGTAAATGACCTTTAATGCAGCTACTGTGAATCTGGAATCTTTCCGTTGAGGTGTTAATTTTTTGTAATACATTCTTGCAGGCCCGATGTGCTTACTCCAGTGTTAAATGTAATAATAAAAGGATGATATTCATTTTACTATCGTTCTAAATAAATTGAAAGCAATTTAAAATATCTTCGGAACTTTTGCCTTTAAACATCTGATTTTTTAGATGGATCTGATTACGTAGTTAACTAATTAAGGATTTATAAGAAATTCATTTCAAAGTATTTACAACATTAATTTGGGCTTAAAAATTCCCAAACATGAGGTCTTTTTAAAATATTTCTAAGAGTTAACGAGAAATCGATGCAGAAAAATACACTACTATTTACTATTACTATTTAATATTACTTTTACTATTTTTTACTTAAATTTA